>JAJIBD010009081.1:0-102976 GCA_021461705.1 Cryptotis parvus | reverse complement strand
TCTCGTGGTGTTTTAATTAAAAATTAAATTAAAAAGAAGTTAATGTAACTGAATTTGATTTTTCCAATTTTGATTTTCTCAAGTTTTGATTCACTCAAATTCCTCACTAATGAGTTGCTAGCTTTAATTTTTAAATTCGATCGAATTGAAAAAAAAAATCTTAACTAGCTGCATGATGAACAGGTATCAGTTTATTCTATCATCCAAGGAGGTGTCAGACAACACTATATAAAAGCATCTACTTTCCATAATGCACTGCTAAGATAAACTAAAACACACTATGATCTTTCTTAAATATTTCAAGATTCTCCAACTGAAGACAATTATAATTATATTCAGTGGTTTAACAATTTCTGGTTAGTAAAATTCTGAAAAAAAAATTGATTTTTGGCTTCAACAAGATTTCTCTCTAATCATTCAAACAGTAGTATCAACTAAGCTTAAGAAGAAAAGAAGGGCAAAGTGCTAGTATAGAAGATAGGGTGTTAGCCTTGCCTTGCATGTGGCCTATTCTGATTCTGTCCAAAGAATCCATATGGTCCTCCAAGCACCACCTGGAGAGATCCTTGAGCACAGAGGCTAGGAGTAAGCCCTAAGTACAGCCAGTTATGGTCCTAAAACAAACAAAACCAAGGGGAAAAAGGAGAAGTAAATGTTCTTCTATAGCAAATATAGTCCTATTGTTACTGAAACAGAATTTAACATAAGAAATATTGGACCAGGGAGATGCAGAGAGGAGGGGTACATGGAAACGGCCAAGGATGTGATGCACATTCTTCCATTGCTTTGAGGCCAGCTCTGCAGAAAAGTATATTTTAAAAAGGAGATTTGGGAACAAGGTTGTTTAAACCAGAACACTGCCAGGAAATGGAGATGCTAAACGTCAAACCCTAGTCTCTGCCTCTCTTTTCTACAGCAGCCTTTCTCTGATTAACTTTGTATTATTTCTATGTATCTGGCCAGATACCACTTATCTCCCTCAGAAGTCTTATAAACAAAAGGAACTTTTTTAAGAATAAAAAAGTCACAGTTGTGAACCGCGTTTTTCTGATTCCTTTTAATGCCATCCTGTTTTTTAGCATCCCTGTGTTTTGCCCTCTGGTAGGTTGGGGCTGATAGAGAGATCTGTGAGTAAAGATGGAGATTTTCAAGCTATCCTACTGGTTGCCTAATAAAATGCAAATCAAGGCATGGAGAGAAGAGAAGTTCTCTGTCCTTCTCTTTACAAAGAAAGTGTTATGGTGCCACTCACAGGGATCAGGAGCACCATGCTGGGGCCGCATCTGCTCTTTCTGACAGCTCCCCAAAGAGCCCTACTTCTTTTTTGCAAGCCAGCAAGCTGTTTTTGGAGAGTACAAAAAGGAACCTGCTGGAAAAAAAGAAGAAAAAAAAAGTTTCACTGACAAGCAAAAGGAAGCTCAAAATCTAAAATAAAATCAAAAGCTGAAATCTGCAATAGCCAAATCCAAGCCTAGGTTGTTCCTTATGGAAGCCTTTTTCAGTTAGCAAAGAGGAAATATTGCCAACTAGTTGACCACAGGGACAGGCGTGTGGATTGAGAGAAGAGAGATGGTAAGGAAATGACAAGGCATGACCTGTGTCAAGTGAAAAGTCACTGCTGGACCTCAGTCAGTTTTTTTCAGACTTTAAGAGCTTGGAGAATTATGATTTTTATGTAAAATCTCCCAGTTTTGATTATAAATTACTGTTATGCCAATCTTTCCTCTTTGGTGGTGGTGGGGCTGCCAGCTGATGCTCAGGGGGTCCAGGTGTACTCTGCAATTCTCACAAACTAGGATAGAACATTGAACGTGGTGACTCAAGGATGTCGTGTCCTTGGAGAGGTTAAAGACCACTCAAGCCTTCCAAGTAGTTTAGGGGTCACTCAATGAGAGGATTATCAGTAGGGCTTGCAGTACCAGGATGAACCAGGTCCCCACAGGCGGGCCATGTGCTGTAATACCTGGAATGTCTCTTTGAGCAGAAAGTCCCTCCCTCTTTTCAAATCCCAGGATGGAAGGAAGCAGATACCTCAAACATTTCCGTTTGGTCTATAAAGGGAGAGGAGCCTGAAAACAAAGAAAGTCAAAACTTTCAAGACTTTCATGGATGAGAAGAATCCTGGCACCATGATAGTCACCTGTGAAATCTTTGAACTTAAGAAATATAAGAACACCTAGAAATTGAACTCCCATTTGACCCAGCCATACCACTCCTGGGAATCTACTCTGGGAAACCAAAAATACGCAGGTGGAAACACCATCCCTACTTTTATGTTCATAGCAGCATTATTCACAATAGCCAGAATCTGGAAGCAACCAGAGTGCCCGAAAATCGATAACTGCATAAAGAAGCTTTGGTACATCTACACAATGGAATACTATGCAGCTGTTAGGAAAAATGAAGTTATAAAATTTGCCTATAAATGGATGGACATGGAGAAGATTATGTTGAGCGAAATTAGCCAGAAGGAAAGAGACAGATACAAAATGACTGCATTTATTTGCATGGCATAAATATATATGTACATATTATGATACCGATATCTAAGGTCAAGTGAAACATATATCAGGAGGTCTTGTCAAAGGTGGAAATTATCGCAAATATGTGGGAGTCAGAGGCTAGGTAAGACAGAAAATGGAACAGTGTGCTAACAATTGTCGAGGGTACTAATGCCAACCTAGAACTGAGCATTAAATAGAGGCAAAAGGATACACATGCCAACCTCTTAATGTATGTTCTGCAATCCATAGTCTGGAAGGGAAGGAAAAGAGAAAGAGAGAGAAAGGGAAAGAAATAAAGAACCTGCCATGGAGGAGGGCTGGGGGAGGGGGAGGGAATCGGGGACGTTGGTGTTGGGAGATGGGCACTGGTGGCGGGATGGGTGTGCTAGAACACTATATGACCAAAACCCAAATATGAACTTTTTTTAATTGTATATCTTTGTAATTTTAAAAATTAAAAAAATTAAAAAATAAAGTACATTAAGATTGTAAAAAAAAAGAAATCTCTGTGCTGCCACATTATTAATATTATTTAGGTAATGTTGATATCTTTAGTGAATTCTTAGGGACTAGTCTTATTTTGTAAATTGAAGTGAAATTTGATTGCAATTTTTGTGTCCCTAGTGCCCTCTATATGCTGTGGACAAAAATCAAATTAAAGAACTTAATTCTGATACAACTAGGACAATCATAAAACATGTTACTCCCTCATTTAGGTAATACTATTTTTCTCCTGACACGCATCTTCCAAATTCATCCAGCATGATTTCTGTTGCTTTTGTTTTGAACCACACCTGGAGTTACTAAGGGTTTACTCCTAGATTTACATTCAGGGATCATTCCTGGTAGGGGTCATGGAACTACATGGAGTGTTAAGGATCAAATTTGGGTTGGCCATGTGCAAGGAAAACATTCTACCCACCCCAGCCCTTCCTCCAATATGTCTTATCTATGTCAGAGACTTTGGCACTGAGGTCTCATACCTATCATAGTTTGCCCAACTAGAAGTAATTTTTTTTAAGAAACTCACAGGACACTTTTGGAAGAGGGAGCTACTATAAAGGGCCTCCAGTCAGTCTTGTCTGTTCTAAACTACAAGAACAATACATATTATGACACCAAAACTCAATGTCAGGCGAAATGTGGATCAGGAGGTCTTACAAAAGTGGAAATTACACATAAGCGTGTGGGAGTCAGTGGTTACATAAGACAGAGAAGGGAACGTGTGTGAATAAATGTCGAAAGGGCTAATACCAACCTAGAACTGAGCGTTAAATACAGGCAAAAAATGCACATGATGGCCTCTAAGTGTATGTAGTGCAACCCACAATGTGTAAGAGAAGGAAAAGAGAGAGAGGGAAAGAGAGAAAAGAGATAAAGAACCTGCCATTTAGGCAGGCTATGGGAGGGGAGGGAATTGGGGACATTGGTGGTGGGAAATGGGCACTGGTGGAGGGAGGGGGTGCTGGAAACCCTCCCTGTGACCGGAAACCTCCGAACATGAACAACGTTGTAATTGTATATCTCATGGTGGTATAATAAAATATTTAATAAAAAAATAAACTACAAGAACACTTGAGGGCCTGAGTGTCAGGAGAAAGACACATACAAATATTTTCAAACTTTAGGAGTAGGTCACACTTAAGTAAATCCAGAAATTATATATGACTTGTTCAGTAACACTGCTACCAGTTGACGAAAATCATTCTGATACACTTTTTTAAAGTGTTTTGAGAACAGACATGCTTAGGAGGTGGGGCAAGGCAAACTACCATTGCTAGGATCTCCCAGTAAGGACTTTTGGAAAATAAATCATAGGAGATCACAATTCAGAAGAAAATTGGGCAATAAGGATTAGATATTTCAAACATTCTGTTATCTATTTTGGCAAACTGATTAATTTAAACTTCATGGAAAACTCTAGAAGTTACAGAGATTTTTTTTCCATGTACTTACCCAGCCTTCACAGGCATGCACCATCTCCTCAGTTAGTAACAGACCTTTCTACAGTAGTACGTTTGTTATAATTGATAAACTAATATTAACGTGTTATCATAACCCAGAATTCAAGAGTTTTATTAATGTTAACTGTTAGTGTATCTTCTCTGAATTTGAGCAACTGTATACAGATGCATGTCTATAGTTATAATTTCATACAGGGTGGTTTTGCTATATTAGGAATCTTCTGGTTCCATCTATTTACTCTTCTCTCTAAGCCCACTTACCTTAACTCCCACTGATGTGTTTACAGTCTATCTAATTTTCCCTTTCCCAGACTGTTACATAGTTGGAATCACACATGGCCTTTCAGATTGTCATTTTTAGTACTATGCTTTCAAGTTTCCTCTGTGTCTATTTATGGCTAAATAACTCACTTTTTTAGCATTCAATAATATCCTATTGATTAGATCCACTACTTTGAATAAATCTGCTTTGAACTGCAGTTTATTCTTTCATTCACCTACTAAAAGACATCATTGGTATTTCCAACTTTAGGCAAGAAAGAAGAAAGTGAGAACAAACATCTGCAAGCAGGTCTTTGTGTGGATGTGTTTTCAACGAATGTAGAAATATTAAGTAGCAAAATCAACTGACCATTTGGTAAGAACATGTTTAGTTTTTTTAAAGAAATCACCAATCTGCCTTTTTAAAAGGTGTATCACTTTATCCTCCCATCATCAATAAATAAATGAGTTCATCTTGTGGGTCTATTTAAGTGCCAGCATTTGGTGTTGTCAGTGTTCCAGATTTTAGCCTTTTTAATAGTTATAGCTTATCTGATTTTTCATTTTACATTTCTGGAAAAACATTGTATATAAGTATATGTAATTTATATAAGTATATATAATGTATATATTATACATATATAATATCTATGCAATATACAATAATAATATAATATATATGATATATACAATATATAATATATATTGTCTAATCTTTTCATTTTTGTCTTTATGGCTGTATATCTATTTTGGCTAGTGTCTGACTTATTTCCTTTCTTTTCTTTCTTTCTTTCTTTCTCTCTTCCTTTCTTTTGTTTTGGGTCACAACTATATGTGCTTAGGGATAGATTTTGGATTTCTCAGGGAATCACTTCTGGCGGTGCTGGTGGGACCATGCGTGATACTATTAATCAGACTGCTGTTGTCAGTGTGCAAGGCAAGTAACTATCTGCTGCTCAATTTCTCTGGCCCTAATTTTTTATAGCTGCATTTTAAATTCATTGCATACTTTGGCTAACAATTCTTTAGTATGTTTTGGGGCAAATATTTTATACAGCTGATGACTTGTCTTCTCATTCTTTTCTCAACTATCTTTTACAAAAGACAAGTTTTTAATTTAAATAAAGTTTCACTTAATAATTACATTTTACAGAGTTATATCACGGTTTCAACAGAGGGCCAGAGATAGGACTAGTGTTAAGATGCATGCCTTAGATATACCCAAACTGGATTTAATCCCCACTATCATAAAGTCTCTAAGCATTGCTGGGTATAGTCTCAGAAGCCTCGGAGCATCACCAGGCAAGGCAATGTAAGCCCCAACCACCCTTGCTTGGGTGCCAGGATGGTCTGGCTAATCCTAATTACCAAAGAGTTTGTGCAGCAACACATTTCCTGACCTTGCTTTGAACCATTTTCCCTGTTGGTCAAGAATTGCCCAGAGGTAGCCTAAACCTGCTGAATAGCACGGGGAAGACCCACCAGGGTGATAAAGTTTCCACATCATACTAAAGAGCATGTGGGGTTTTAAGCATATACCACCTATGAGTTTCATAGTTGTGCTCTATGATCCATTTTGAGTTATTTTTTGTGAAAGTTTATGTCTGTGTCTCTTTTTATTTTACATGTGAATGTATTCATTTCAACACCTTTATTGAAAAGACTATCTTTGATCCATGGTATTATCTTTGATTCTTTGTCAAAGATCAGTTGTCTGTATTTGCAATGGGATTCCTTTTTTAAGATCATGAAAATGTTTTAAAATTAGATAGTAGCCTGAGTGCACAGCTGTGTGGATATAAAAACTACTGAACTGAATACTTTACAGGGGTGAATTTTATGGTATGTGAATTATAATTCAATAAAGCTATTTAGAAAAGAGACCATGGCTTCTGTCTTGGGTCTCTCTCTCTCTCTCTCTCTCTCTCTCTCTCTCTCATGCCTTGATGAAACCAGATGGCCGTGTTGTGAGCTGCCTTATGGAGAGCCCGTGTGTCAGAAAATAGAGGAAAACAAAGCATGGATTCCTCCCAGTCAATAATATACAAAGACCTATATCACAGCAAAAAGTACAGGAATGAAGTAGGAAGTGGAACCTTCCCTAGTCAATACGTGTGATGAGAATTTTGGCCAACATCCTTTGATTGCATCCTTTAGTGAAATCTTAAGATAGAGGAACTAAGAAGTCTATAACAAGACTTTTATCTATAAAAATTACGAATGATGTTAATTTTTGAAATACTAAGATTCTGGGGGTAATTTCTCACACAGTATCATATATAGAACAGGCAACCAAACACATTTCTAAGGTAATAGTAATCCATATGTACTTCTACCAAAAGCCAATGAAAGGTCCAAATCCTCCAAGGCCTCACCCTAACTTCATTATTTGATGTCTATCCGTTTACCAATTGGGCAAATGTGAAATAAAAACTTACTGATATTTTATTTTGCATCTTTTAGTATGCTAATAAGATTCAGCATCTTTTCATATGTTGATAGACTACTCAAACATATCTTCTATAAAACATCTGTTTTTATCTTTGTGTATTATTCTACCATTTCTTTGCTCCTTTTTTGTGATTAAAAACAGTATTCAAATATATTGTAGATAATAATACTTTGTCAGTTATAATATGCAAATTTGTGACTTGATTTTCATTTCATTTAGAAACTTGCAATAAGAATATAATACTATCAACAAATTTATTATAGTTAAAAGCATATTTTCCTTTTCTTTTAGCACTTTTGAGTCTTAAAGAAATCATTCCCTACGTTGAGATCATAAAAGTATCTTCACTGATCTTCTTCTAGACATTTTGGATTTTAGTTTTCATGATATATCTTGTTTCATGTCATTTTGAAATTTCAGTTTTCATAATTTATCTTGTTTCATCTTATTTATTTCTGTAATTCCAGTACCAGTTAGCACATTCCCAGTCCTAGCTTATTTCATCTCTAAGAAAGTTATGGCTTCTACCATTTGACCAAAACTTTTGAACTTTTTACCAAGACTTCTTTTCCCCATTTTTGAACTTTATTCTCATCGAAGATGATCATTCTTAACATCCAATGACTACTGGTGATTCTAGCTCACTTTTGACACTTCCTCCAATTTTCCTATCCTTAAATAGACCAATGGCCCATCTATAAGAGGTCAAATAAAAAGTCTTTGGCACATCTATACAATGGTTGTATTCTGTGCTAGATATAAAGATACCTTAAGTGACAAAAACAAGTTGCAGTATAGCTACAAGAGTGTGAGAAAGTCATCTGAATAATTGTGCAAAAAATATTATACTTACTACTGAATATGTGAAGGATGACATAAATGAAATTATACATTTTGGCTATCTGAATCTATACTTTAGGATATTTTGATCCAGGAGAAAATAAATAAATAAACCATGAAGCACAGAGTCAGAGAGATAACTCAAAAGCTAGTGTAGATGCCTAGCACTTTTGGGACTCTGAGATCAATCCCCAATATCACATGCTCCCTGAGTACAAACAGGTATGGCACCAGGATCCCTGAGCTCTTCTGAGTACAGGATAACAAACATCTCAGGAAAGAACCACTACTTGTGGTCCAATATGAAACACAAATTCCACAAAAATCCTCATAAATATTAGTAATTAGTAAATGTTAGTAAATGTTTATTAAGTTTAGGGACCACGTCTGACCATATTGGGGACAAAACAGAACTAAGAAGACCCTGATTCTCAGTGACAATATTTTCATGTCACCTCCAGTCAACCAATTGCTCTTTGTGCCCTTCCTAATGTCCTATTCTATGACTTTCCCTCCTCTGTGCTCCTGAGACATTTCTGAGATATTCACACCTTCTGTCTACTAACCTTGACTCACGGTGATGATTAGCCGCTGTCAGTCACCAGAATGTAAGGAACACAGCCTACATAAGTGCTGTAGCCATTTCTATACATACCTCATTTCCATGAAGAAATGAAGTGAAGCTTCCTCAAACCCCATTTTCCACATGACAAAGTCTCCCACAGCAACTATTAAGAAGCTAAGAGAAAGAGTTGATATTCGTAGAACATTTGCAGACTGACTTGGATGAGGTAGTTGCATAGGCCTTTGGGGAAGAATTGAATTTTTTGTATTTTCTCTAAGGAATAGGGAGAATCCCAACACATACTGCATGCTGAGGGAAAAATCAATATCTTGCACAAACCAAATAGAACAATTGTCATTTTAACTATGAAAATATTGTAGGCATCAATCAATGTCTTCATGCTTGTTATCCACTTTGTGCATTATCTGTGACCCACTGACAGCCTCTGTAGTTTGCCTCCTCTCTGGCCTGCAGCTGTCTGCTTGGCTGCAACACTGGTGGGTGCTCAGGGAGTACTAACAAATTTAAACATCAGCTAAATATAATTAGGAAGATAAATCTGCTACGCAGGTAACATACAGTGACTACAGAAGAGAACAGCTATAGCACTATCAAGTACTGTTTTGGTTGATCCATGGCTCTGCTGATAACCACAAATAGTCCTAACAGCCCCGTAATAAATATTGCCTTCTAAGAATATATTATGTTTTCCTACAAAGTTAAACATAGTAGTAACATAATCATTTCATGGACCCAACAATTCCACATGTATTCAGTAGGCACTTAGCTAATTGAAATAAAAACTTAAGTTCGAACAAATAACCGCTACACAAATATTGACTTTATTCATAATCACACCCAAAACGAACATCCTTCAACTGGCTAACAGCTAAGTAAACCATGGCCCTAATTGTACAATGGCATATTGTTACTCAGCATTATAAAAAATTATGATTTCTGATCCTGGCTTTGATATAATGATATGAAATCTATGTGCTTTGTGCTAAGCAAAAAGAAACCAGACACAAAAAATGTACAAATTGTATGTTCAAAACTATGTGATATTTTGGAGAACAAAGTATGGTAAATAAAATGAATGTCAGCATGCCCAAAGATGGAGTTATATATTCAAAGAGACAAATGAAAATATTTTGGAATAATGGGGCAGTATTATTTCTTGAAGATTATTGCAGTTACACAACTAGAAGTGAATATCAGAACTTCTAGAACTGCATGCTCAAAGGGGATGAATTTTACTCATGTAAACTCTTTCCAATAAGCTTGACCAAAAGTGAATCTACAGTGTAGATTCTTTCAGTGTTTCTCTTCTTTCTATGGAAGGAAAACCTCTGATCCGGTATAACAAACTTGAGTAGAGTCCTCACAATTTTAACTGAAGTTCTTAGAATCATTGGAACCGACTCTCCATTTCCAGTTCTAACTCTGTTATCACAGTTTCTAGTTACTTACTGAAGTTCATCTCCTAACCGTTAAGAGGAATAATCAACACCGAGCTTCATTTTTTTTACTGTACTTTTGCTTCAATAAATTGGAAGAAATTAATGCAGGGTTTTTCATTTGCATCAGGCATTGAATTTGATAAAGTAGCTTAAATTAGCAGAAAAAATAACACACCTGTGCTTGATTTTCATATCAACTATCTCAAAGACTGAGTCAGGCAAGAATTCACATCCAAAAATCATCTCTCATTTCATCGTGTAATATTGGCAGAAAGGAAACATACCATGTTAAAAGAAACAATAAAAATAAAACTTAAAGGTGTCGTTTATGGTTCTCCACTTATATCTTATCATGTAACAACTTTCAGAAAACAAAATGCATGTCAGGTTATCAATGAATATATATCAAAATCAATCTTATTTTCATCTGTTTTGTTTAACCAATAAAAGGATTAGTTTTTCAGGCATTCAGACATGTACCCCAGACACTGTGTACTAGACAATCTTGTAGTTGAAATCGCCCAGCGAAGAGTTACAAAGTTTCACTAGCTGCCAAACCTGCGCTAAAAACATTTCAATACATATGAATGAAGAAACCTGGGCCCTAATAGTCAGGCACATGAAATTTAGTAGGATAATAAGACCTGGGCGCGACCATGTGTGACGTTTGAGTGCAAGTAGTTTGCATTAATATTAGATCACAAAAGGCAGATAAATGTTGATGGAGAAATTGGGAACGTTGCATGAAGTAGATTTTGTTTGGTGTGCATGGAGATAAATGTTTCTCTGTGAGTGAGGGACAATTTGAAGAGCAAAGTGAGGCATGTGATTAGGAAATTAATTAACTGAATGTAGATAGAATCAAGGGGTAAAAATTAAAGAAGAATTTTTGTAGTAATTAAAAGAATTCCAGAAGAAAGATTCAGGATGAATAGTAGAATTGGAGATTATCTTTATGAACTTGACATTAGCAATACTTCCTGGGAAGCCAAAGAAAGAAGTGAGTAAAAGTATGAAGTGGAAGAGAGAATACCCCTTTACAAAAGGGGCTGGTAAAAATGGTTGGTCACATAAAAAAACTGAACTCCTGACCCTTTTCTAGCACCATGCTAAAGTGTCAAATCAAAATGTATTAAAGACCACAGTATCAGACCTGGATCCGTAAATAATACTGAGGAGTGCATTGGTAGAATACTTCATGACGTTGACTCTAGAGGCATCTTCCATGATTCAGTGGCATTGGTCAAGCAAACAGCAGCAAAGATAAATGCAATACATCAAGCTAAGAAGCTTCTGCACTTCAAAATAAACAATGGCCAGAATAAAAAGGCACCCCACAGACTGGGAGAATATAATCCCTAATATGATAGACAGTTGACCTCCAAGATCTAAAAAGCACTGGGAGAACTTTACAAGAAAAAAAAATCTCAACAAAAAAATAAGAGGAACAGAGATAAAGAGAAGCATCCTCAAAGAAGACATACAGATGACCCAATGGTATGTAAAAGATAGTCTGCATTACTGAGCATCAGGGAAATGAAAATCAAAACAACAATGAGATATAATCTCCATTTGTGAGACTGATATACAACACAAGGAACAGAAACAATAGTGAACTGGGATGTGAGGAAAATGAACCTTCATCTACTACTGATGGGAATATCAACTGGTCCAGACTTACTGGAAAACAATATAGACACTTCTCAAAATACTATGAATTGAGCTTCTCTATTACCCAGAAATTCCATTTTCTGGCATTTACTTGAAAGGGCCCCAAACCTCTATTAAGAAAAATACACTTAAACTCTTAGTTCATTGCACTATTATTCACAATAGCTAAAATCTGGAAACAACTTAAGTGTCCATGAACATATGAATGGATAATGAAACTAATGGTACATATACACAATGGACTAATAGATAAGATAAAATACTTGACTAATAGATAAGATAAAATCATGCAATTTCCTTCTGCCTGAAGGGATCTGAAGAGTGTCACTTTGATTGACTGATTGACCTTAGAAAGGGGCAGGTACTGAAATGATCTTCCTGATATGTGAGATATAAAAATAAACAGTAAGAAAACTAAAAAGGTAACAGAAATTGCTAACTGTTCTTTGCAGGAAGCACATCACTATTGGTGGTGTAGAATGGAGAATGGGGGATAGGGAGGGGCACGGGGACAATGTGGAGGACAGCTGACACTCTTGTGAAGGATGAGGTGTGTTGGAATGTATAATGCATGAAACCCGGCCATTGTCACACTGTAAATCACAGTGCCTAATTGTCTTTCTTTCTTGATTTTAAGCTGGTGCTAAGGAAGCATCAACCCTGAAGTCAAGCAAGTCCCAGGCTTGCTCTCCAAACTCAGTCTTGTCTTCCACACAATGCATGTATGTCTTTGCCATAGAGTCTCTTTTGTTTACTTTTCCAAAGTAGCACTGATTTTTATCCAGTTTTAAAGATTACTTATGAATAGTTCTAAGAGAAGTTTTAGAGTATGGCCCACATATAATCAAAGACTTCAGGTACCTTTTCAGGGAACTCCTCAAGAAATAAAAATATTTTCTTAATATTTCTTTTAATAAAATATTTTCTTTAAAGTACTAAGACATTATTTTCTTTTTTAAACTGTGACTCCTACGAAACAATAGTTAAAATTGTTAGCATCTTAGAAAGAAGGGATATAAAAGTTATATACTGCCAAACCCCATGTCCCACAAAAGTCAGTTTCACTTAGAAATCTCAATTGATTAGTTCACTTAGTTCACTTTGTTACAGAATATTCTAATAACATATGAATGAATTAAATAAATTAATTGATTAACAAGAGTTAACTTATTTAATCACTATCCTTCCCATTCATCATCTATTTGCTAGAGCTAGAGCGGGCACCAGTAATATCTCCATATGTCCTGTCTCATGCTAATAGAGCCCAAGGGCATCTGCTTGCTCCAGGAACATAAAGAGCCTCAAACCATTATATTAGGTCATGGGAATGACCCAATATAATTGTTACTGGTATTTGGCATATCAAATACGACATGGGCAGCTTCCAGGCTTGCCATGTGGGTAGCATACTCTTGTAGTCACCTCTAAATACAGCATTTATTGATGAACCATGTTCATCAAGCAGCCACGAGCAAGTGGCCATGAGAGCCAGGCTGTGATAGGCTCATCCGCTGCTGGGTGGAGTTCTGGCAAGAGGGAAGTTGGATGTGGAAGATGGCGACCCTCATGGAGTGGGGAGGGTCATCTGGCTTGTTGTGAGGCCTGCTGGGGTGGCGGGCCAGGGCTAGAACCAACCATGCCTCCGGGTGCCTCGTGAGCGGCTGGGCACAGGGAGAGTAAGTAGCAGCTCTGCCCCATGTCTCTAAGTCTCTGGATCAGCATACCTGGGCCGGATTGAAAAAAAAAGTTTTCAATTTATTTAATAAGTAAATAAATTCTATTAAATTAATTCTTAGCCTAGACACTTGGTGCATTACTCAAAAATATTCTGAAATACATATAAAACACTTCTGGGCATTTAGAATGACAATGTCTAAGGAAGGCAACAGTGTGATTGAGTTATGAGCTGAACTAAATTATTTTTATCATGGAACATAATTTTTAACTAAAAGGACTAAAACACATGCTCATTCATACTTAGGTATTTGGTAGATATGAACCTTTATCTTAAAGATAACAACTGATAATAGTAGTCTTTGTAAAACAGAAGTTTTCAAGTGAAAATTTGAAATTTATAAAACTTACGTTGAACACTGAAGACTTTTAAACACCTAATATGTAAAGAGATTAGGTCAGTGGTGATACTGAAAAAATAATTTTAATAATGTATAGTAAAATGTTACTTCATGTGAAAGATATACATAAATCACAATCCACGATCACGATCTTCCCGTTGATCATCTATTTGCTAGAGCGGGCACCAGTAATATCTCCATATGTCCTGTCTCATGCCAGTAGAGCCAGGGGCATCGGCTTGCTACAGGAACATAAAGAGCCTCAAACCATTATATTAGGTCATGGGAATGACCTAATATAATGTTACTGGAATTTGGCATATCATATACAACACGAGAAGCTTGCCAGGCTTCGCCCCTCTCATCGGAACTCCACCCAGCAGACCAGCCCCATCACAGCCCGGATCACTGACACCCACCCATACACAAATCAATGAACCAATTTTTGCCAAGTGACCATAGTATGACATTACAAGTCATATGTAGAAAGAAACCCCTTCAAATTACAAAATAGATTGACCAGTGATGTTAATGATATGGTTTCAGATTTTTTGGTGCAATGATCCTTAGGAAATAATCATTTGGTGAATTAGGTAGAATATTAATAAAGGAATATCAACAATGATCTATAAAGGTTATTGAAATAGCCTATCTTGTCCAACCACCTAACTGTGGAATTGACTTTTCTTCATATGCTTCAAGCAAAACTTCTTCTCATAACAGATTGAACAGAAGCAGGTTTAAAATTCCAAGTGCTTTCCAATAAACTACTTACTAATATATTTATAAAAAATATTGAAAATACAATCTTCTTGTAATTTTTTGTTATGAAATTGTTAAAAGCAACTTAATGCTGATATATATTTTTGTTGTTAAGTGAATTAATAGCAAGTTAAAAATGTTTAAGTTCTCATTTCAAGTGGCAAATATCCAAAGACTTATAGTTTGTATGAGCAAAATTCTCTGGGTCCTCAAAATTTATGAGCCGAAGGACTAGAACCACCTTTCTAAGACAGTCTAGAACCACCTTTCTGAGACAGTCCAGATACCCCTATTTTTCTCTGCCACCTACCCACTCTTCCATCTTCCCTGGAAAATAGGGTTTATGGTGTGACCTACTTCCAACTAATAAGTTTAAAAAAAGGTATTCTTATGGAGTTGCTGTGGAAAGGATTTTTCTTCCTGAAAATGTGAGGAACTATACAAAGGAAAAAAAAACCCTTTGCTATCTCTTCTTTTGTTTCCCTGCACCGTGTGTTTTTGTAAGAAAATGTGATGCTCGGGATTGTTGAGCTCTTTCATTACATTGATGACTCACTGAAGTTGGCAAAAAAGAAAGTATCAAAGGAGACTGAGTGCTTTGGGACATCAATGAGCTCTGTTAAAGGATTGCTGATAGAATTCTTATAAAGCAAACAAAAGTACTTTCACTGGCTTAAGCCATAGTTGGGGCCAGATTTAGAAAGTATATCATCTTCCTAAAGATACTGTGATAATTAGAGGAGATAATACAATTAAGACACTTAAAACAGTGTTTGACTCATAGTAAGCACTCAATAACTGTTAATGATGATTATAGGTTTATTGGGAAGATCAAATAAAGGTAGTGTTTAGCCAAGTACTTACTTGCATAAAAAAACAGTGAGAAATCTTTCTCAAGGATATATGTTAGGCAGCTTCACAGGACACCTGTGTTCATATCGCCCTGTAACTCTTTTCCTGGTTGAAATAGAACAAACAAGTATATAGCTCTACTCCTGTTATTATTTAGAGCTAAAAGGAAATCAATGTTGCTTGATGGCAAAATAGAACTTATAAGGAATTAACATTATATTTTACTTGGAAATCTTCACAAACCAAAGACAAGAAGCTTTCAAGACATTAAATATACTTTCTATAATTTCTGTGAGCATGCTATTCTGTTTGCCTCCCAAAATAGTGATTTTTGAGGTGTCAGTAAGCACTAAGCTAACTGTTGACATTCAGCTTAGGAAACTGATACAGAAAAATGATACACCTTGCATAAATGGATGCCAGCACAGAAAAATCTAGGATTAAAATTATTCAGAAATCAGCTATAGTTATAGAAGAGGGCTTTCAAGTCCACAAACATAATAGAAAGAGGAAAAAACACAAATAGCAAATACCTAGATTAATATTAGTTCAAGTGAAAATATAGAGGAGTTAACTGAGCTCAGACTTCAGGTTGAGAGCAATGTGACCATTTCCCCCAACTTACAAATTCAGCTAAGACTATACTGAGAAAGTAAAATATCTAGAAAAGATTAAAAAATTGTTTTATATAGACCATAGCTGAGCTATTCTATTCTGAAAACTCCTTATAAAGAAATTGTACTAGGGTGTTTTTGCAAAAAATACTCATTTTTTAAATATCAAATATATTTAGGCCTATAATGTTATCCATTTTCTAGAACACAAAATTCCTTTATCAATCTGTTTACATTTACCTCAGGAGAGATTTTATAAGGCCCATGCAAAAAGGCCATGTCTGTCTACCTTGAACTTTGCTTGACATGAATATGAAAGTGGTTTTGCCATTTGCTGGCACCAGGACCGTAATATTCCATTTAATTGATACACAAACTCATGTTCTATTTTAGAAACTAATTTGCATTTCCCTTTAATCCCAAGTTCATAGAAAGAACTTTCACTCTAAGAACATTTCTACTCAGGAAATTCTGGGATGTGAGTCTTTAAGATCTCGGTAAACTGGGATAAGTTATTCACTGTGTCCCCAGGTGAAAATGAGTGAAAGTGGTCAGTCAATAGCTACACTTACAAGAATGTTTTTTGCATTGTTATGATATTACACATCATTCTTATAGGAACAATAAATTAAATAAGACCTAGGAAACTAGAGTCTATCTTGCAGCTAGTTTCATAGAAGTCTCTGCCAAGAAAAGTGAACATAGATGGTTGCCCAAATAAGAACTCATAAGACTGTGACCAATGCTAGGATCAATGGTAAGGGGAAAAGGAAAGAACTTGACTTCCTAATGCTATGCCAGGCCATGGGTTCAATCACAATCACAGAAATGCAATAGGAAAGCTGCCACCAGGAACATTATGGCAGAATCAAAGACATTGAAGTTAGATTGACTTAGTTTTGAAATTCAGCTCTACCATTTTGCAAGGACTGAGCATCTACGTGATTTGAACTTCAGCTATTCCTCTATGAAATGCAAACTATTTACAGGCTTGTCAAAATAACTCACCAGATAATACTTAAGTAAATTATTCATATTTACTTAACACACTGCTCTGGAATTGTTGGTATTTTATCCATTATTGTTATTATTTAATTAAAAGGGTACTTTCACACCTTCTACAAGATCATAGTCGGTGATTTTAATGCCAAGTTAGGACCGAGAAGATTGGCTGAAGAACTCCACATTGGGACTCATGGCCTAGAATGGAACGAACAGGGTGAGAGCTATCTGAGTCATCATGTCCACAAGACCATTCATGGGAACTCGCAGTTCCAGAAGGCTAAATCGAAATGTTGGACATGGGAATGTCCTGGTGGACAGTTCCACAATGAAATTGACCATATCATCTTCAATCAACAGTTTTGTCTGTCTGATGTTGCTGTCGTCCCCAAATTCCAAACAGAATTGGACCACCGTCTCCTTCATGCAAAATGGGGGAGAAAAGGCTGCAAAGTTTAAGAAGAGAACTCCCAGAACGACCACCAACTGGGAAATCTTTGGCACCATTGCAGCAACATGAGAAGATACCATCATTGACGACATCAATGAAGAATACAACAGACTGATTTAGCACCTCCATGATTGTCACGTAAGAATGCCGAGGAGAGAGAAAGACACAAAAAGGATGCCTGTCTTCAGAAACTCTCGAGGCTCATTCACCAACATGGCAGGAAGCACGAGCCTCAGGCAGACCAAATGCTAATGTCCAAGCTTGCAAAGCAGTGCAGAGAAGAGATAAAAAAAAAGACCTCAAAGACAGAAGAGCAGAAATACTGGAAGATACAGAAACAGAAGCCAGGAAAGCATTCCTGCTCCACCCTGTCCTTGCCAACTATAAGACCAAGAGGACTGCCCTCTGATGCACTGATGGATCTATCACATCTTCCAGAAAGGCAATGGGGAAGATTATCCAGGACTTCTACTCAGATCTCTTTGATAGCCACGTCCACCTGCCCATACTAATCTACAGGATGGATATGTCATTCCCAACATTCTCCCTTCTGAAATCCAAGCATGCCATTACTCTGGGTAAAGAAGGGAACAGCCCCAGGCAGAGACAAAGTCAGACCCGAACACCTGAAGAATCTGCTGTCCATACTCATCAATACACTATCTACGACACTTCACTTTCTACCTGTCGAAAGCAAGGTGCCCTCGCAATGGAAAACCAGCAGGACAGTTCTACTGTTCAAGAAGGGAGACATTCACGACATCGGCAACTATCGCCTCATCTGCCTGTTGTCTGTCATCTACAAGCCGTTTACACGAGTCATCCTGAACAGGATTAGCAGAACACTAGATGAAGGACAACCATGCAAGCAAGCAGGTTTCCGGAAAGGATTCAGCACAATCGACCATATCCACACAGTAACCAAGCTCATCGAGGTTTGTAGGGAGTACAAGATGCCGCTCTGTCTCACGTTCATTGCTTTACAGAAAGCCTTTGATTCTGTGGAGACTCAAGCAGTCATCGAAGCCCTAGCCAAACAGGGTGTTCAAACCCAATACATCAAGATCCTTCGTGAGCTGTATTACGGATTCACCACCAGGATCTCACCATTCTACAAAGAAGTGATCATTGATGTCAAAAGAGGGGGTTTGACAGGGTGATACCATTTCACCAAAACTCTTCAGTGCCACCCTCGAGAACATCATGCGACAATTAGAATGGGAAGGAATGGGAGTGAAGATAGATGGTTGGCAACTACACCACCTCCCGCTTCACTGATGACATCGTTCTAATAACACCAAACATTAGCCAAGCGGCACAAATGCTGGCTGACTTTGACCGAGAATGTGGAAAGATAAGTCTACAGCTGAATCTGAAGAAAACTATGTTCATGAAAAATGAACTAGTTCCCGAGGCCCCATTCACTCTCAATGGAACAAACATCTCTGAATGCAGCAGTTATGTGTACCTAGGTCGAGAAATCAACATGATGAATGACCTAAAACCTGAGCTGCGCAGGAGGAAGAGAGCGGCATGGAATGCTTTCAGAGGCATCGAAGAAATAGCTCAAAGGACAAAGAACCTCCAGCTCCGGGCACATCTCTTGGACTCCACCGTTCTCCCTGCATTAACATACGCCTTAGAGACTTGGGCCCTACGAAAGCAGGATGAGAATGCTATTCGGGTCTCCCAGAGAGGAATTGAAAGAGCTATGCTTGGAATATCACGCCTCATTCAAGTGAGAGAAGGAATCCGGAGTTCTGACCTCCGTCACTATTCCAGAATCAGGGACACTGTCTCGTTTGCCAAGGCATCGAAAATCAGATGGGCTGGACATGTAATGCGATTTGGAGACAACCGCTGGACTAGAGCCGTTACTGACTGGATCCCACGGGATGTCAAAAGATCACGTGGCCGCCCACCTACAAGATGGTCAGACTTCCTTGTAAAGACCCTGAAGGAAAGGTTTGAGGCTCTTCATATTCCTGAATCAACCAGATGCCATTGGGCTACATTGGCACGTGACAGGGTCCAATGGAAATGTTACTGGCGCCCGCTCGAGCAAATCGATGAATAACGGAATTCAAGTGATCAAGTGATCACAAGGAGAGAAAATAGAAATATAATTATTGCACTCATTTCATGTTAGAAAATCATGTTATGAGATAATAGCCAAGGACAGTAGAAATAAGGGCCAGGGGGATTGGTTTTCAGTTTGAAGCTTGCCTCAAGTATTGGGAAAGTAGGCAGTTTTATGGAGAATGGACAACTATGGCAAAGATAGATGGAAATGATCACTCTGGATGAAAACTGCATGCTTAATATAGGTAAAGGAAGAAACATGATAACTTCTCAGTAATGTAAACCATAATGTCCATAAGGAGAGAGAGAAATAAATAGGATGATACTTTTTCATGAAAGCCATTGAGTATATCTAGAGTTACAGTACTGCTAGTGTTACATTCTTAATAATATAGCCCAGGGCACTTCTAGACCTCACAGATATAAGAAAGTTTTTGTCATATTTTGATATGTTCTCCATGGAAGTTTCAGAGGGCCCTGGGCCCTCGAAAGCAGGATGAGAATGCTATTCGGGTCTCCCAAAGAGGAATCGAAAGAGCTATGCTTGGAATATCACGCCTCACTCAAGTGAGAGAAGGAATGGGGAATTCTGACCTCCATTACTGTTCCACAGTCAGGGACGCTGTCTCCTTTGCCAAGGCATCTAAAATCAGATGGGCTGGACATGTAATGCGATTTGGGAGACAACCGCTGGACTAGAGCCATTACCGACTGGATCCCACGGGATGTCAAAAGATCACGTGGCTGCCCACCTACAAGATGGTCAGACTTCTTTGTCAAGAAACTGAATGAACGGTTTGAGGCTCTTCATATTCCTGAATATGAAGCAGATGCCATTGGGCTACACTGGCACATGATAGTGTCAAATAGAAATGTTACTGGCACCAGCTCGAGCGAATCGATGAATAATGGGATGCCAAGTGATCAAGTGATCTCCATGGAAGTTGTTTGAACATGAAAATGACAGCTGCTGAGATGAATGAAGAAGAAACTCCTGCACGACCAACCTAGTTGGAGGAGCTATAGGAGACAGGTTGGGCTTAACAGAAATAAAAACAAAAACAAAACACACCCTACAATTTTTACCTGCTTCTAATGCTACTTGGTGACCTTGCCCCTCTCCCACATTATTTGTTAATGTTTGGGAAAGAATTGATATTTGGGAAAGAATTCCATGTGAGTGGGAGATAGGCACTTTGTTTTGTGTGGTTTCTTACAGTTCAGACTTTGTATTTCAGGAAGAAGCATTATTCCCACACAGAATTAATGTGACTGGAGTATACAAAAGCTCTGAATCACCTGTCTTAACCTTTCTAAATACCTGCTACCTGCTGAGAAAGGATCTTATGCAAGTAACAGAGCCAATGTGGAGAGCATAAGATAGTTCAACATGGACAAATATTTGGATTGTAAGGATGTACAAATATAAACCAACTTTCTCTAGTTCAAAAAAAAAGTTCTATAGAAAGAAGTACATAGGCTTCCTTGTTAGAAAATCATTATGAAAATCAATTTGACAACTGTCAGGGACCCATGTATGGGACCTCAACAGTATCAGGGGTTGAGTTCCTTGGTTGCTTGAGGCTGGTGACTGACAGAAAAAATCCATTACGTGACAAATAATCCAAAAGGATTTTTATTTTTTACCAACAGTTAAAAACACTCTGCTATCATAATCCAAGATAGGAGATTTTCTCAGACCTAGATCTCCAGGCCAGACCTCTGAGTGAGTGGGTGTTTTGCCCAAAAAGCACCTTTTCTCTCTTCCAAATGCATCCAGCCAAAGGTCACAAATGGCTTGCTCTCCTGAGGTTGGCCATTTTAAGTAAAAAACAATACTCTTATGCATGCATACCTTTAAGTAAACCACACCCCTGGTCTAGGTCTATATAAATGCTAATGTCAGAGGCCTGCAAAGTTACCTTCTTCTAGGATTAACTCTTGAGAACACCTAAAGATGGGGATGATAAAATTATACCTCATATCCACATCATAATTCAGACTATGAACTCCAAGTATGTTAGATACCTATCTCCATCCCCATAAGGTCCTTTTCTGGTCTGCTCTACTCCAGGGTAATTTCAAATGCTTTGTTTTTTGTTTACTAAGAGGATTTTACAAGCTAGTCTTTGAACAGGCTAGCACAGACTCTCCCTTAATCTGTGCAGAGCTAATTCTAAAGGTGTCCCATCTCGCATCCAGGGTGGCTTCCTCCTGGTAATGTCAAGTCCCACAAGAGGACCCATGAGGGATAAGAGGAAATATTATCAAATCTAGGTGTTCTTGGGGGCTATAGTAGAAATTATGAGGCTTTTCCAGATGTTATTATCTCAGGCCAAATTGACTCTGAGTTCAAGTGTACATTTGCCACACTCTCTATCAGTGTTACACAAAAGAGAGATCTCTTCAGCATCAATCCCTAGCCTAAAGGCATGTAAATGCCTTGAACAGCAAAGATTCAAAGTGAATTACATTGTGGGGTCAGCCAACAGACAATCACTTTTGGTGGTCTTGGTGAAGATCTCCAACTGTGGAGGTGAAAGCTTTCTCAGGGATTAACTCAGGGTCAATATGCAGGGGTATCCAAGCCAGACCACAAGCATGTAGTTGAATACCATCTGAACTACCAATTGACAGATCTAATTGCACCTTTCCAGCAACCTGGGGTGGAAACTCTTCATGGTGGCATTTTGTATAGAGGATCTCAACACCTACCTCTTTAGTGCAAGAATGACAGACGTCATTTTTTCCTATAAACATGGTTAGTAGCTTCCAATCTTTCTTGTAATTTGTTCTCTGAAATCAATAGGAAACAAATACATAAACACTGTGCTCCAGGTGAGGTTCAAGCAAAGGGGTAAAAGTGCTGAACACTAGTTTAATAAAATAGAGGATTTAGTGAATATCAATATCTGTTTTTCTCTTTGGTCTTGAGGTTATAGGTTATAGGTTATATTTATTTAGTGCTAGATCATTTGTTGCTATTTTCTAAATATAGATTTATTATTTTTCAAGTGACTCTTATCACTGCCCACAGTTTATCCTATCTCCTTAAATTTCTCTTTCCCACTCCTCCTTCCAAGTAGTAGTCATAAGTATAGACTCACCTTATCACTTTTTATCTTTTTTATCAGTTCTATGATCTTTCCAGACATATACCTGTGGGCACAGAGAGGAAGAAGTATACGAGTACAGATGATTAGTTGGTAAGGAGTGAAACAGAGAGCATGCAGACAGAGAGGGCTCCATGAGGAAGCTGAAGATGTCCCAGGTGGAGCTCATTCAGGGAATTTGAAATAAAACCTCACCATATTATGGATACACTTCCCTATTTAATGTACACTATGGATAGAGGATGTATCAGATATTAAACTTATAAGGACAGATACTACACTTGATCTTAGCCAAAAGGCTAAGAAGTGATTAATGTACACTATGGGATGGAGTTTTAGGATTGAAAAAATTCTAAACACTTTACAACAAATCTTCTAGAAGCATGCAGTAAAGTGGCAAGCTATAAAATTAATAGGCAAATGTCCATGAATTTACATATGCAATAATGAAATAAAAGAAAAATATCTTTAAAAAATAACACATGTTTGTTGGAATACACCATGGTCACAGCTGTCCAGGGCCTTTGCATCCTGCCTGGAGCTACCTCCGCAGGCCACATTATAGATGGCAGGAAAACAATTTGGATCTGTGACTCTCTATGTTGCAGAGTAAATTACCATGTATTCTATGTTAGCTTATATAAATATTTTATCTCATACTCCCACGATCTTTGTTGGATTTGACAAATCATCTAGTATCTATCTGGTTGCATTGGATCCTCTTTTAAATATAATGTAGTCATAATTAAATCAGAGAGAAATTAAATCACAAAAAAATACATGTTTTGTGTGACTTAATGTACTCTTCAAGGTTTTATTCTTGGAAAATTTCCAGAATTAATCATGCTTATGGTCACCCTGTTTTTATAGTAACATTGTCCTATGCCTGGACAAAAGTAAATTTATTGTATCATAAATTAAGGCTAAAATTCTAAGAATTGAAGACATAGTATAAGAGTTAAGGTGAGAGGCTTATAGGTAACTGATATCAATTATATTCATGATACAACATAATGGCCCACTAAGCATAAAGCCAGGAGTAATCCCTGAGATGTACATGTTGTGGCCCTGAAACTCCATACAATTTCAAGCAGTAAAGATTGACCTTTCACCTCTTCCCCATCACAAAGAAAGCAAAAATCCAGAATTTATTATAAAAACTGAGAGGTTTGTAGAATACATCATCTATGTCCCTTTTCTGTTCATTGTTAATAAGAAAGCCACTAAGATGACTAGCATCACATGAAAAAAAACATTCCATGCATTCCAGGAATCCCTAGGAACTCCATGGTAGTGTGATGTTGAGATCTAAAAGTCTTTCCAGTGCTTTCCCATAGATCGAGTGTGAAATTCTCTTGCTCTCTGTCCAAGCAGTAATCCTTTACTAGGTACCTAGATGCCTTTGCAGACCCAGAAAAGTCAGTCCCGTTATATAGTATCCCCAGAGTATCATGTCTTGGTCCCATTACTCACAATCAATTTTCTATGTGTATCTACTGGATTCGTGCTGCCTCGTCACGGAACTATATTCTCATGCAGCCTGACTGCATGAACTATGTTCCACTGCATTACTGACATTTCATGTTGGAAGCTTAATTTGATCCCCATCAAGACAGACAGAACACAAGGAGAAAGGTGGTATAGGGAGCAAAGAATCAGATGCAGGGCTAACCCCCCCCATCTCATCTCAGGAAGGGGGCTACTGTTCAAATGACATGGGGAATGAAAATTCTAGGAACTAAAACGTCTCCCCCTATAAAATAATAAATATGCCAAACATGACAGAGACTATGGTGAGAAGAGGATTCAGAGTATGCCACTGTCAGATACAGTCCACTGGAGAGGAACAGCCATTCGTTCAAAAAATAGGGCAGGTTAAAATTCAATGTGACTCACTTCGGAAGGTGGTGGGCTAAGCAAATAACTATCTCTTCCCTCACTAGGAATTGCACCAAGAGCTCCACCCCCACCCAATTTTAGTTTTTGACCTTTGTAGTCCTCACAAATCCAGCTTCCCAGTCTCAGTCATTTAACAGTGTCTAGACTAAATCCCTCCACCGGGTCCACAGGGAACCTGCTCAATTCTCTCAATGGTCTCTAGCTCACATTGAGCTGACTTCCTCCACTTTCAGTCTGGCTCCTGTAATGTAGTTGTTCCCATGGCCAACAGAGTAGCTTCTCAGTTTGGAGTTGAATTTCCTTAGGATATCTGGAAATAAAGGAAGAGGACACAGTGACTAGGGGCATAGCCGAGCCCCACCCCACAGCCTTCAATTTACTGCTTTTGGCATAGAGAGAGTTAACCTCTTTGTGCACACTGATCCATGTCATGTGCAGTGCAAACACACATCTAATTTAGTGGTATGCAACTGTGAGTAGAGGTGAGGACTATTTTCCCTGAATGTCTGAGAGGCAAATGCAGGATGTATTATATATAATCCACCTTTTCAAAACAACATTCTATGGTTTTTAATGTATTGATACAGTGGTTTAAGGATCTAATAATTTACATTTTAACATGACAACCACCCACCACAAATTTGTTTTTTCATAGCCATTCGCGATTTTGTCCAAGAAGAGTCATCTAGTCTGATCCATGTAAATTTATTACACTGAACATTTTTATTCATATATATAAAGCCATAGAAACAAAGACTGGGTGCTCTGAACTTTCATTGAGTATAATATATTTAACATTCACTCATAATAGCATGTTTTATACTTCATTCCTTATTCACTGTACCACTGTATCACTGTCTTCCCTTTCATCGTCGATTTGCTCGAGCGGACACCAGTAACATCTCCATATGACCTGTCTCATGCAAGTAGATCCCAAGGTCACCTGCTTGCTCCAGGAACATAAAGAGCCTCAAAACTATTCCATCAGGTCATGGGAATGAAGTATATAATTGTTACTGGTATCTGGCATATCAAATATGACACAGGTAATGTTAAATACAAAAAAAAAATACGACACAGGTAGCTTGCCAGGCTCTGCCGTGCGGGTAGCTTACTCTTGTAGTCATCTCAAAATCCAGCATTTATTGATGAACCGCGGCTGCTTGGATCCCACAGGATGTCAAAAGATCATGTGGCAGCCCACCTACCAGATGGTCAGACTTCCTTGTCAAGACCCTAAAGGAACGGTTTGAGGCTCTTCATATTCCTGAATCAACCAGATGCCATTGGGCTACATTGGCACGTGATAGGGTCAAATGGAAATGTTACTGGTGCCTGCTCGAGCAAATCGATGAATAATGGGATTCAAGTGATCAGGTGATCAAGTGATATTTTGATTGATAACCTTTTTTCGCTTTTCTTGAGGTTTATGTTTACCTGTGACAAATACACAGGGCAGAGCTGCTACCAGATCTCCCTGTGCTCAGCTGATCATGAGGCATCCGGGAAGGAAGGCAGATTCTAGCCCTGGCCCACCATCTGAATAGAGCCTCGCAAGAAGCCAGAGGAACCCCCACACCATGAGGGCAGCCATTTTCAACATCCCTACTCCACAGCTTGTCAGAGCTCCACCCAAGAGAAAAACAGATCTCAAGTCCTGCTCGTTAGAGTCCCACCCTACAGCAAAGCCTATATCAACCCAGGTATGCTTGAACCAGAGACACAGATACTGGGCAGAGATGCTACCAGCTTTCCCTGTTCTCAGCTGATCATGAGGCATCCAGGAGGGAAGATGGGTTCTAGCGCTGGCCTGCCATCTGAATAGAGAGCCTCACAAGAAGTCAGAGGAACCACCACAGCCAGAGGGCAGCCATTTTCAACATCCAGACTCTGCAGCTCGTCAGAGCTCCACTCAAGAGAAAAACCGATCTCTGTCTGGTTCATCAATAAATGCACTAACTGAGAGCCTACTACCAAGAGTACGCCACCCGCACAGTAGAGCCTGGCAAGTTACCCATGTTGTATTTGATATGCCAAAAACCAGTAACAATTATAGGTTTATGTTTATGTTTGGTCTGCAACTACACCAGGAGGAATAGGTAACCATTTCTATTTGCTGCTGTTCCTTCACAACAAACCAGACAACCCCCCACTCCATGAGGACCTCCATTTTCCGCATCTGGACTTCCCCCTCATCAGAACTCCACCCAGCAGACCAGCCTATCACAGCCTGGCTCCTAAATGCTGGATTTTGAGATGACTACAAGAATATGCTCCCCTCATGGCAGAGCCTGGCAAGCTACCCGTGTCGTATTTGATATGCCAGATACCAGTAACAATATAGACCTCATTCTCATGACCTGATGGAATGGTTTGAGGCTCTTTATGTTCCTGGAGCAAGCAGGTTCCCTGGGGCTCTACTTGCATGAGACAGGTCATATGGAGATGTTACTGGTGCCCGCTCGAGCAAATCGGCGATGAATGGGAAGACAGCTGTTCCTTCAGGTACTTGACGAGGAAGTCTGACCATCTTG
The DNA here is from genome assembly GCA_021461705.1 of Cryptotis parvus. Taxonomy (NCBI): domain Eukaryota; kingdom Metazoa; phylum Chordata; class Mammalia; order Eulipotyphla; family Soricidae; genus Cryptotis; species Cryptotis parvus. The sequence continues at coordinate 75,875 of JAJIBD010009081.1, read as the reverse complement.
TAGGTGGACGGCCACGTGATCTTTTGACATCCTGTGGGATCCAGTCAGTAACGGCTCTAGTCTAGTGGCCCTCTCCAAATCGCATTACATGTCCAGACCATCTGATTTTCGCCTTGGCAAATGAGACAGCGTCCCTGATTCTGGAATAGCGACAGAGGTCAGAACTCCGATTCCTTCTCTCACTTGAGTGAGGGTGATATTCCAAGCATAGCTCTTTCGATTCCTCTCTGGGAGACCCGAATAGCATTCTTATCCTGCTTTCGTAGGGCCCAGGTCTCTGAGGAGTATGTTAATGCAGGGAGAATGGTGGAGTCAAAGAGATGTGCCCGAGCAGGAGGTTCTTTGTCCTTTTAGCTATTTCTTCTATGCCTCTGAAGGCATTCCATGCCGCTCTCTTCTTCCTGGCATCAGGTATATTAGGTAACAATTGGTTACCTGGTTTTAGGTCATTCATCATGGTGATTTCTCGACCTCGGTATACATAACTACTGCATTCAGAGATGTTCCATTGAGAGTGAATGGGGCCTCTGGACCTAGTTCATTTTTCATAAACATGGTTTTCTTTAGATTCAGCTGTAGACCTATCTTTCCACATTCTTGGTCGAAGCCAGCCAGTATTTGTGCTGCTTGGGTAATGTTTGGTGTTATTAGAACGATGTCATCAGCAAAGTGGAGGTGGTGTGAGTTGCCTTGACATGAAGGAACGGTTTGAGGCTCTTCATGTTCCTGGAGTGAGCAGATGTATGGAGGTGTTACTGGTGCCCACTAGAGCAAATCAGTGAACAACGGGAAGACAAATGATACAAGTGTCAAATGATGTTTACCTGTAAAATTATTTTATATTTTTTACTTTAGCCTGTTTTTATCATTCAAGTTAAACTGAGTCATTTATAAGCAGCAGCAAATAGAAATGGTTACTTAATACACTAGATGCCATTTCAATTGGGAAGTTGAAATGGCATCATTGACATTTAGTGATTATTACAGCAAAGGAGTGTATTTAATTTGTATATGACCTTGGTATTTGTGAAGTTTATCTTCATGTCTATGTATTTTTTTTTTATTCTTCTCAAGTACTTTGATATCTGCCTATTATGTAGAGGTCAACTTCTATTTGTCAATTAAGTTTTTAAGAGCTTTTGACTTGAGATTATCATAAAGTACAGTTCTAGAATTCTAAACTACTGTCTGATATTTAATTTAAATAAGTCTATAGTTTTTCCTAATAAGCACTATAGTTAATGTCTTCACACAACTCTAATTTATTATTTCAATGTATCTTACTATTTTTAAACATGATTTAGTGGCCAAGATTTCTTTCCTGTGGACTTTATAAAAAAACTTTGCATTGGACCTTTGATTTTGTCTAGGTGCATTCTGTATTATTTTCTTCTGTTCTTTTTACATTCAACACATTTTCTATACCATACCATTCACTGGTGTACTCAAGAATTACATTTGATGAAATTGCTGTGACTCTTATGACAACTCCCTCTATGTGATGAAAAATAGCCTTCCTATTTCTACTTCAGGATTTTATTTTTTACCTTTTAATATTACCAAGGTTATTTTAATCAAAGTGCTTCATCAGTCTGGATATCACTGCAGAATATTTGGGCTATCATTTCTCCTTGATATAGAAACCCTATGATGTAAATGCTATTCCTCTTGATGTTTTCTCTTAAAATATTTTGTTGATATTTTATTTTATATATGTTGTGACTCAGTTTGTACCCTTTACATTTTTGATCTCAATAATTCACCATGGAGTTTAGAATGATCATATGTTCTGAGACTCTTTACAGAGAACGTTCACCACTAGAAATGCAGGTGAGTCTTTAAATGTATAGTGTCTGATGTTGTGTGAGAGTTTGTGCTGGAAAGTAAAGGAGTTCACACTCATTAATTACGTTCAGAAATTATGGTTTGAATCTGTGTCAATTTGTACAGCTGCTGGGAAAATTCGATCTCCCCATGGGCACAGCAACTATGGCACTAGCTCTAGCAGACCAGTGCAGTGAACAAGAGTCGACAGTTGTTGAGATCTGGACTTGATTTTAATGTCCAACAGCCCCAGCAACAACTACAATTTTATTAGAATTTTTCTACATGGAAATTCAGATTAATTTGGTATGATCTTATTAACTTTTTTGAATCATCTGTTCTGTGAAAATACAATGGTTATCTCCTTAATTTCTTTCAGCAGTATTTTTTATCATTAAGGGTATAATGGATGTTGTTGAGGCAAAGAGATAGTACAGTATATAAGACACTTGTTTGCATTTGGCCAATGTAAGCTTATTCTCAGTATAATATGCACCACCAGAAAAGATCCCTGAGCACGGAGCCACAATCACAATGTGTAAGTCTTCTGTAAATCACTTTAGAGAAGCTCTTAAGAATTACAACTATCTTATCCACAATACAAGCTTAGGAATTAGAGAATCCTAAGACTGGTGTCCTAAGTCCAAGGGCCAGTTCACAAGCCAATCGAATCACACAAAAGAATCCAAAATCATCTCCTAGCAATAGGGAAGCATACTGGTAGCTTTTGTATTGAGACCTAGGGAAAAAAGAAAACTGGAGTAGTGCCACATACTGTAGCAAACAGTAAATAAAGTTTTATCAGCTCTGCCATGTAGCTATTTTGATGTCCCAATCATCAAGGTCTTGTCAAATCTCTGCTACTCTATGTATATTAAAAAGAAATTTAAGAAAACTATATCCATGAACTCCTTTTTTCTGGAACTTTCATCAGCCTGTATGTTCCTACAGCTGTGGATTAGTTTAAACAGTGCTCCATAGCTACCACATTATGCACCAGCTGTTAAATTAAGCCCACTAGGCTGGTCTACTGAAAAGATTCTGCAGACTACTAGTCTCCTTTTAACTTGTAGTTAAAACTCTACTAAAAAAAATAACCTTGATCATATTGAGGCTCATAGAGCAAAACAGAGTGAAGGCCCATGAGGAGGCAGTGACCCTAAGGTTTGACTCTTTCCAGGCTTCTTCCTCCCTCTCACCAGTGGCCTCTTCTTGGGGAAGCTGCTGATACACACACAGAGGGGGGCAGATACTCACTGGGCAGGGTGATGATGCTTCTCAGTCTCTCTTCTCCACCAACACTATTGGGGGGTCAAAAGAGAAAAGCGAGGCTGAAATCCAGTCATGCTCATCATCACTCATCTCAGCAGGTCATATTTATTTATCTTTTTAAATGCTTTCAAGCTTTTAGAAAGGAACATTTTTTGACTGAGCTTGATATTGAAGATGAAAAGGGTGTTTATGGGGTGCACGTGCATTTACACATATATTCCTTAGAAAATTTAAACATTAATATTCATTCCTAGTTGCTTCAGGTGACATAGTCCTGCTATTTTTCATGCTTTCATCATTTGAAGTTGCTGCATCTCAGGGGTCTTTAGCTATTTCAAGAGGTGTCATGAGATTCTGAAAAGTTTCTGAAAATAACATTTTGTCTCTCCAATTGAAAAAAAATACTTATTTGCTGTACAGATATTTTACAGAGTGGTACAAAAAAAAGACAAAGAGGGGTGTATACAATTTCAATAAATAGAAAAACTAGTTTTTAAAACTTCATTCTATACTAGAATGACCTAACATCGGAACTACGCAGGAGGAGGAAGAGAGCAGCGTGGAACACCTTCAAGAGAACTGAGGAAGTGGTAAAGAAGACAAAGAACCTACAGCTCTGGGGCACAACTTTTCGACTCCACCATTCTTCCTGCACTAACACACACCTCAGAGACCTGGGTCCTATGGAGAACACTATTCGGGTATCCCAAAGAGGAACTGAAAGAGTCATGCTTGAGTATCACGCTTCACTCAAGTGAGAGAAGGAATCTGGACCTCCATTGAAGATTAAGAATCAAGGATATTGTCTCCTGTCGGGGAATGCGGCCGGGGTCCCTGACAGTGTCAGGACAGAGGTTGTCTTCTACCTCCAAGGACGCCGGGAGAACAGATGAAAACTCACGAATCGGGTGCAGTTCCAAAAATGGCTTTTAATAGTACAAAAGCTCTTCCACAGCAATCCAATATAATGAACAAACTCTAGCTCTGGTCCGAACTTAGACCATACAAAAGAGCCTAAGTCTCCCACCAAAGAGAGAGAGGATCTCACCCGAGCTGAGTCCTACCCAGAAGAAGGAGCAAAAGGCCAAAGAGCAAAAGGGCAAAAGCCAAAAGCCAAAAGCCGTAGGGAGCCAAAAGCTGAAGGCTGAGGAACCAAAAGGCAAAAGGTGAAGGGGCCTCAAGTCAGCCCCTTATATACAACAAAGTAATCCAATTGGGAGGGGCATGTCAACAAAGAACTCTAAACAGAGTGTAGTGCCACACCTTATTGCAGGTATAAACAAAGGTTATGCCAAGGACTAAGGAGATTATCTCTTATGTAAAACACTGGAGAGAGAGGGGGCTGATATAAAGTAATACATCTTAACTTCATGAGCTTCATGTAATCTAGATGGTACCCACAAGATCCTTCTTATTATTATCTGCACCAGGGTGATTCTGAGTATCTTGTTCTTGTGTACTGAAAGGGTCACACTCGCCTGCTTAGAGCAAACTAGTATAATCCTTCCTATAGTCTTCCACTAGTCTCAGCGTAGCCAGGGTGGTAGTCTCCTGGTAAATTCTAACTGTCCCACGCTGGGTGCAGTGGGTATAAAGAGGAGCTGTGCCCAATCTAGAAAACATAGAAGTCTTAGTAGATGTATAAGTCAGAAGTTATTCAATCAAGGTGACTTCTGTAACTGCCACACCCTCTAGCAGTGTTTACATAGAAGAGAAATCTCATTAGAATGAACCTTGACTTAAGTAGATTAAGCTGGGAGTGGGCAAAACAACAAATCTCCCAGAATAGCTAGACCTGTCCTCCAACAGTCTCCTTTCCCAAGATGTTGGAAATCAGATGGGCAGGACACGTAATGTTATTTAAGGATGACCACTGGACTAGAGCTGTTATGACTGGATCCCACGGGATGTCAAAAGAATGCATGGTCACCCACCTACGAGATGGTCAGACTTTTTTGTCAAAAACCTGAACGAACTCCTGGGAATATACCCTGGGAAGCCAAAAACACACAGTGGAAACACAATCCGCATTTTTATTTTGATAGCAGCACTATTCACAATAGCCAGAACCTGGAAACAACCAGTATGCCCGAGAACTGATGACTGGATAAAGAAACTGTGGTACATCTACACAATGGAATACTACACAGCTGTTAAGAAAAATGAAGTTATGAAATTTGTCTATAAACGGATGGACATGGAAAGAATCATGTTGAGTGAAATTAGTCAGAAGGAAAGAGAGAGACATAGAATGACTGCATTTATTTGCATGACATAAATATACCAGGTGATCTTACCAAAAGTGGAAATTACCACAAGTGTGTGGGAGTCAGAGGTTAGGTAAGATAGAGAAGGGAACATGTGTGAATAAATGTCTAAATGTTTTATACCAACATAGAACTGAGCATTAAATACAGGCAAAAAATGCAAATGATGGCTTCTAAGTGTATGTAGTGCAACCCACAACGTGTAGGAGAAGGAAGAGAGAGAGAGAGGGGAAAGAGAGAGGATATAAATAACCTGCCATTTAGGCAGGCCATGGGAGGTGGGGAGGGGATTGGGGACATGGGTGGTGGGAGATGGGCACTGGTGGAGCACGGGATGCTGGAACACTGTGTGACCGAAACCTCCAAACGTGAACAACGTTGTAATTGTATATCTCACGGTGATATAATAAAATGTTTTAAAAAAATAAAAAAAAAAAAAAAAAAACCTGAACGAATGGTTTGGAGCTTTTCATGTTCCTGGGTGAGCAGACGCATTGGGCTACACTTGCACGTGACAGGAAAATATAGAGACATTACTGGTGCCCACTCGAACAAATTGATGAACAACGGGAAGATAAGTGATAAGTGATGCTAGTGCTAAATAAATTTTTATTTCTGTGTTCAGAGAAATTTGGCATCTAAAACAAACATATATACCACATATATAGTACAATTAAAAAAAAACCCAAATTTCCAAGCGATTCTCAATAATGATCTCATTAGCAGGCTGTTTGGTACGGCTAAAGCCCTAATGATTATTTTCTAATTTGCGACTATTTTTATATTTATATTTGAAGACAAGCACTTTTAGCAATGACATAAGACTTTTATTCAATTACTGCTAAAAGTGCTACAAAGAGGCACTAAAAAGATCTTGTTTCAAAAAGAAATATTCTTTTCCAAATATTGTAAGCATTCTTTTCTTTTAACACAACTGTTCTTTGAGATGGAGCGAGAAACAGAGTATCTGAGATATGAAAGTGGTTCTGGACTGATAATAAAAAAAGGTGAGATAGTAATGCAACATCTTTGGCAATTATTTGTTTTTTTAGAGTATTAAATTCCAGCTAGCTGTCTGTTTAAGGGATTGAGGTTACTAGATTAGGGGCAGCCATGATGAATCTGCTGAGAGTCCATGGGAAAGGACATGATAAAAGGAAAAAAGTAAAAGAACAGTGTTAAACTGTAAATTCAGGTCTTTTATAATGCTGTTTCATCAGCACATAAAGCCAATTATTAATTAACTGAACGTTTCCCTGACCCGTATGCTGTTCATTTATAGAAAACAAAACAAGTGTTCTTGGAGGTCAGGTTTCTTTTGAGAAATACCCTGGAGGGTTTGCTAATCAATGGGGCTTGGGGGATTGCCATTTGCATTTTCCTTTTTATTTCAGTAGAGAAATTGGAAAATAAGGCAGTATATTCCTTATATATTCCGGTATATATAAGTGTATTCCTACAAGCCTTTCCTCCCTTTCACCCTAAACCTCAGCTTCCGAATCCCAAAAGACTTTAAAAGCCACAGCTCACACTTCAAAGTTGATGCTGTGGAATCCTGGTCTTTGAGACTTCCCTGGGATATGGGCTATCATTAAGAGTGCAGACTGCTGTTGTTATTCTCATTATTACCAAAAACAAAAGATTGCCATGTCTTCCCCCTGTTTGACTTGGAAAACCCTGTCTTCAAGGGTGTCTTCTAACGAGAGAGTTAATCCTGGCATAAAGTGCTTGACTAGTGTAAATCCACCCTGGTTTAATCCCCTACAAAGCATATAGTCCCATGAATACCACCAGTTGTGATTCCTGATCACAGAGCAAGACTAAACTCTGAACATTCCTGGGTATGGCAAAAATAACATAAAAAGAAGAAACGAAGTGTTTGTGGAACCTATCTTGCAATCAACTTGTAAAATGCTGAGGAAAAACAAGTTGGATGGCTATTGAGCACTTCAGAGCTAGGCAATGCCCTGCTGCTTTATTTTTCCTCATTCCCTGCAAAGAATATCTTGAGCATGTATACAACTATCCAGATGTGAACAATTCAACTCAGTTCACTGGTCTAGGAGGATGCCAGGGGTGCCATCTGCAGTTCCAGCTGGTGCCAGAGATGAGGACACACAGCACCTGCCCATTCATACTGGACATGAGGTCACTGTTCTGAGCACAGGTGACATCTGAGTGCTGCTCACTGCTCTTGGAGCCTGTGACAGGCCGGAGGACTCACAGCAGAGCAGGTTCAAGCTTGCAAGAAGCAATACAGGAGGGAGGATGCATCCAATAAGGACAGAGACCATCTGCCTTCCTCGCTCTTGTACTTCATGGCTGTGTGATCTTGGACAGGTTGTTGGCCCTCTCTGAGCCTCACTTCCTCAACTGGGAAATGAAAAACTTCTAACAATAATAATTCCAATTGGGTACTTCTATCTTCCACTCATTCCTCTAGAAGTAGGATTGCCCTTGTTTACACAGATACAGAGATAAGCTCCAAGAGGTTAAGTAGTTTGCTCAGTATCACACAGAACTGAATATCTGGGGACTGAGAAACAACTCCGGTCACAAAGGTCACAAGCCTGCTCCTGATGTGATTCCCAAAACAAAAAAAAAAAATGGAAACTATAGAATAATAGAATAAATTTCAGCCTTTCTTCCCTCTGTTCAAACTGAACTGCTCTTGTGAGGTATATAGCACTCTGGCATCCGTAGGAGAACTTTCTCCAAGGAAACCTTCCTCCTTCTCATGGGAAAACAGGGCGGCTCATCCCATTGATTGAGAAATGTTTTCTTCAGGGATTATCCAGCCAAAAAAAAGAGACTTCAGAACCTTGTCACAGCTTCACTCACCTCCAAGTCAGGCCTTCATGAAAAGACAAGGAACTTTGGATGCTCCCAGGTCTAATTCCAGGACTAGACGCTTCCTGAGAAGGAACAAGAGGTTCTGAGTCAGGAGAGAAGCCGTGTATTCTGGTGCTAACTGGAACGCTGGACACATTCTCAAGCCAGAGCATAGACAGTGGTAGATGCAAATCCCGTCATGTGGAGATGAGGAACGGCTGCTAATGGGGACCCTGGAGCTCAGCCACACTTAAGAACCCTCCAGCTTAGGGACAGTGACAGGAGGTGCTCAGAGACCTCTGAGGGTGAGAGGTAGGACCCCTAATAGGTTTCTCTATGATCATCCTTCAGGGTTTTTTTTTTTTTTTTTTTTTGGGTCACACCCAGCCATGCTCAGGAATTACCCTGGCGGTGCTCGTGGGACCATATGGGATGCCAGGGATCGAACCCAGGCTGGCATAGGCCGGCTGCATGCAAGGCAGATGCCCTACCCACTGGACTATTGCTCCAGCCCCACCTTCGGGTTTTTTCAGAGACACCAAGTGTTCCCACTCTACCAGTTCATCTCCCTGGTCTATGAACAGAGTGATCTCAAAGTCATTCTTAAGAGTGGTCTTTCAGGCAGCCTGGAAGGGGGCCACTGGTGTAAAATTCTTCTCTGATGCCCAAGTCCTCTCTTGCCAGCCTAGAACATTGTACTTATACGAGTGTCACTCTCACGAAGTATGGGACAGTTGAACACGCTCTTGATGGGTCTGTACCGTGAGGAAATTCTCAGGGAGGGCAGGACCTACGCAAATGGCGGTGGGCCATATTCAGAAGGAAGAGGGGCTAGACTACTCTCAGAAACATCCTGCTGCTCCTTCCTGGGAGACTCTGAGCAGGAGCACTTGCAGACAGATCATGAGCCACGCCCAGGGTCAGAACTGCACCATCCTAGCACAGCAGCTGTGCTCATCTCTGTAGTATTTCATTGCTACTATATTCGCTGCCAAAGTGAGTGCAGCTTGGACAGAACTCTGGCTTCATTCTGGGCCAGCAGCTACAACTGGGGGTGCTGGGCTTTTCACTCTCCCCAGCCAACCTTGCTTCTTTATTAGCTAACCCACACTGTTGAGGGTTGCTTAAGGAGATTAAAATAGATGATATATGTAAAAGGGTCACAAAGGGGGAAGAAGAGTGTCAGCTGGTCTTTGGGGAAGAGTCAGTCAACGGCTCTGGATGTTACTGATTCACAGAAAAGCACTTAGGCCAGTCTTGAGTAACCAAAATGAAATGAAAGTAATGTGCAGGAAAGGGAACCTTTCTCCTGAAGGGGTTGATAGTGTTTAGAATACACAGCTCCCTGTGGGTGCAGAAGTTGCCTTGGAGAAGTTACAGCAATGAGCTGGGGTAAGGTCCCACACACCCATTCAGTATTCGTTCCTGTCTCCGTCACTATTCCCTTCTCTGAGAACTTCCCCTTTGTTTCTGCCAAGACAGAACAGGTCCCTGGATCTCCGGTGAGCCATCATTGCTCCTGGAACACCTAGACTACTCCGCTGTAGCCCTGAGAGGTTGTGTCATTGCTAGCACAGATGTTCTTCCTGGGTGCCTTCCTCCCCTTTGTGTGCTTCTCTTCAATCCAGAGGCAGAAAGAAATTAGAATAGAGCTAAGAAAAATAAGACAGACATGAAGCCAATCATGGGTGGGTAAGGGATGAAGAGGAAAAGAGGTTACACAAGTTGGCCACAATTTTGACCTGGGGGTATCATTTTCTCTGTCCTTAGACAATCAATGTCTTCTCTCCTGCTCTCAATAAAACTGGGTAACTTAGTAATTAGGGTAACTCACCATGAGAGGGTCACCTAGAGCTGCGATTATCTTGATATCAGCTGGCTTCAATTGGTGAACTAGAATTAAACACAGTCATAAATACAAGATTAGGCTTATCTAGACCTGTAGATACAAACATCTTCAGAAAAACCAAAGTATATTTATAACAACCACTCAATGGAACATTGCATAAGTGAAACCCAATCATGAATGACTTTGTAATTGTATATCACAGTGATTCAAATAGATATGCATATATAAATATATGTACATAAGTATACATATATAACTTAAAATTTTTTAAATATAGGTGATTTTTAAAAACCATCCTTTTTTCTTAGAGCAGCAACATATTTCATTGTGCATATATAACTCAACTTTATATTTAGATACATAATTTATTTTGTTTTATTATACCACCATGAGTTATACAATTAAAAATATGTTCATAATTGGGTTTCAGTCATACATGTTCCAGCACCTATCTCTCCACCAGTGCCCATTTCCCACCACCAATGTCCCGTTTCCCTTCCCCCTCCCCAGCCTGCCTCCATTGCAGCCATTGTTCTTTGCCTACACATATAATTCAACTTCTTGATCAATTTTTTTGTAGTTGGGCATATGGGTTGCAATGCTTCTAATTATTAAAGCATTGAAAACTTTAGACATTCAATTAATTTTTAATTTAAGTTAAAATAAATAAAACCCCAAGGCTATCAGGAACAATCCTTGAGCACAGAGCCAGGAATAAATCCTGAGCACCAACAAGTGTGGCCCAAAAATTTTAACATAAAGTTTAGAGTCTTTCATTTACTCTGTGTGTGTGCTGCTGGTATTTATCATTAAGTTTTGCTACTTAGAACAAGAACCAACATGTGTCAATATCTTGAGTGTAAAGATTTTTAACTCATGGTCTCTCAGTGGACTTAATTTAAGGGTGTGGAAATAAAAGGATCATAAAGTTCATTTTGTCTTTTTAATTCTCAGAGAGATGATAATCTGACTTCAAGTCAATGGTTCCTTTTAAGAACTATGTCACTAACAAGAATAGGAGTTTGTTAAAACCTGTTGCAGAAATATTTGGGATTGGGGTAAGGAGATGTTTTTAGCTTTTAGTTGTATGAGTTACCGTGTGGCCCTTTGTAGCCCCCAAGGAACACAGGAAGAGTCTCCCAGAGTGGCCTTCCACAAAGGAAAACTTCAACCCCCGAGTAGCCCATCTTTGAGAAGACCTCTATCCGGAACATTCTCTGCCTCTCAACTTTTTGGCCCAGAACCAACACTGGAATACTCAGAAGCAATGAATAAACATATTTTGAAAATGTCATACTTATCTAGTCTTTAATACTTATTTTTAATTGAAGTTTAATTTAATTTTTTTTCTGTAAATGTACCATACTTACAGTAACATGTCAATGCTTAAATATTCTGCTTAAGGGGCTGGCAAAATGGTATGGTGTACAGAGTGCTTGCCTTGCATGCAGTTGACCTGGGCTCAATTCCTGGCATCCCCAGAATCCCTCAACTCCTGAGTGTCCAGCAAGCAGTAATCTCTGAGCCTCATGGGGTGTGACTCTGACAACATAAAACCCCAGATCATGCTTAAGGTAATCATGAGGATGTGGGTTTTGTTTTCCTTTTTGTGGTAGTCTTGACTTTTGGACAAGAAATTCACATCTTTGGGGGCTTTATAAGTAAAGACAAAGTCCCTCAACTTTCAGCTGTTCTCTTTGAAGAGTTCAGCACAGTTCATGCTCAATGGATATTTCCATGCAGAGATTATCATCCTTTTTAGTTAAAGAAAAATTAAGGATGGGCATGGATTAAAAATAGTCATTTGGAGCCATCTATTGAACTTGAAACCCTTTTAACTCTACCTTAGATAGTATAAGGAGCCTTGATTAGGCTTTCTTTCTGGAAGAGTCCAGGATCAAGATGAGCTTAAATATTATTTTTCCTGGACTGGACTGATAGTACAGAAGATAGACCATTTGCCTTGCATACAACCAACATGAGTTTGATCTGAGGCATCCCATAGAGTCTACCAGGAGTGATCCCCCAGCACAGAGCCAGGATTAAGTGCTGAGCACCACTGATTGTGGCCACAAAACAAAACAAAAAAAAATAAGTAACATTTTTTTTCTAGTCCTGTACCTGACTGGGGAACAGTCTTGGAGGGAGATTTGTCAGGACACTCAAATGTCACTATTTTTGGCTGAAACGAGACAGGGAAATAAGAAGAAATGTGTGACATAGTATAAAAATGTATAGCAATGAAACAGTTTTTCTAGACTTTTTCTACCCAATCCTACACCTAAGAATCCTCAGGGTCATTTCCAAAGACTATAACTCATGGCTAGACCCTCCACCCAAGCCAGTTTCTACTTTCGTAAAATCTTGCATGGAATATTACAGTTTTCATAACCATAGCACCTATATTTCTTTATTTCTATTTTTATTTAATATTTCATCATCCAATACAAATCCCACCACCAGTGCATTCCCACCACCAATGACTCTCATTTTCCAACACCCACCATCCCCATGCCTGCTCCTTCAGCTGGCACCAATTATATTGACAATAGCAGCCCATATATGGAAACAGTATTGACAAAGCCATGACTTTGTTTTTTCTTACTTTCTTATGGGCTAATCTGATCTATTTCTGTTCTTGAATTTACCATCTGAATTTTTTGGAACATGGTTGGATTCTACTAGCTTAGTGTACCACGCAGACGCAAAAACATCCATGTGCCACCAGAAGAGCCAGTAGCAGATCTACAGGTGTTATAACCATACCATCTTTATTTTTGTGGTTCTTCTTTCTAGCATTGTGGTGCTCTCCAGATTGGCCAGCATTCACATCCATGACGCTATGTCACTTACATCCCCAAGTTTACAGGGACATCAGGATGGTTGTCATTTTGTAGAGTCTATATCATTAGGAGACTATATCATTAGAGTCTATATCATTAGAGACTCACAGACATGGGGCAGAGCTGCTACTGGCTCTCCCTGTGCCCAGCCACTCACTAGGTGCCCGGAAAGGATGGCGGGTTCTCAGCCCTGGCCCGCCACCCCAGCAGAGACTTGCAACAAGCCAGGTGACACCCCCTCCACTCTATGAGGGCCTCCATTTTCCACATTCGGACTTCCCCCTCATCAGAACTCCACCCAGAAGACCAGCCTATCACAGCCTGGCTCATCGAGATCCACCCTGCAGCAGTCTTTTGTAAATCCAGCTCAGGTATGCTGATCCAGAGACTCACAGACATGGGGCAGAGCTGCTACTGGCTCTCCCTGTGCCCAGCCACTCAGGAGGTGCCCAGGAGGGATGGCGGGTTCTAGCCCTGGCCTGTCACCCCACCAGAGCCTCGCAACAAGCCAGACGAACCCCACTCCACGAGGGCCTCCATTTTCCACATTCGGACTTCCCCCTAGTCAGAACTACATCCAGAAGACCAGCCTATCACAGCCTGGTTCATCAAGATCCACCCTGCAGCAGTATTTTTTAAATCTGGCCCAGGTATGCTGATATAGAGACTCACAGACATGGGGCAGAGCTGCTACTGGCTCTCCCTGTGCCCAGCCACTCATGAGACACCCGGGAAGGGATGGCAGGTTCTAGCCCTGGCCAGCCACCCCAGCAGAGCCTCGCAACAAGCCAGACAACCCCCCAACTCCATGACGGTCTCCATTTTCCACATCTGGACTCCCCCTAGTCAGAACTCCACCCTGCAGCCTACCACAGCCCAACTCGCATGGCCCCTTGTGGCCATGCGGTTCATCAATAAATGCTGGATTTAGAGATGACTACAAGAGCCTGGCAAGCTACCTGTATCGTATTTGATATGCCAAATACCAGTAACAATTATAGACCTCATTCGCATGACCTGATGGAATGGTTTGAGGCTCTTTATGTTCCTGGAGCAAGCAGGTGCCCTTGGGCTCTACTTGCATGAGACAGGACATATGGAGATGTTACTGGTGCCCGCTCCAGCAAATTGATGATGAACGGGAAGACAGTGATACAAACAGTTATATCATTAGGGCCTAGAAAGATGTATTGTAGATGTGCCACACATAGCGAATTGATGAATAAATGCATTATAACTCTGTGCTACCATCTAAAACCCTCTTCATATGGTTTATGAGATTCCCAGTTAATCTGAGGGTTTAAAACTAACAGTCTTGAAATATCATAGGTGTCTCTGCCTGAGAAACAACCTCCATTCACCAAGTGTGCCACATTCCTATCTACCTAATTTGACTCTTGTCAATTTTCCAAAACCAAGGTCATGAATAACCTGTGAAAAACTTTCTTCAACTTGCTCTTTTTCATGTTTCCAGGAGTCTTGGGAACCTTTCCACATAGAGCTTATTAATTTGTGCTGTGATGGCAGGCCAATATCACCATGTGGGATGGGGGCCTTGGTCAAGCAATATATATCATAATTTTTAATTTCTTTATTGATCACTTGAATCCCATTATTCATTGACTTGCTCAAGGGGGCGCCAGTAACATTTCCATTGGACCCTATCACGTGCCAAAGTAGCCCAATGGCATCTGGTTGATTCAGGAATATGAAGAGCCTCAAACCGTTCCTTCAGGGTTTTGATGAAGAAGTCTGACCATCTCGTAGGTGGGCGGTCATGTGATCTGTTGACATCCCGTGGGATCCAGTCGGTAACGGCTCTAGTCCAGCGATTGTCTCCAAATCTCATTACATGTTTCTTTATTATTTATGTTTATTTTGTTTTGAGGTCACAACCGGAAATGCTCTGGGGTAACTCCTTACTTTTACTCAGAAATTAGTCTTGCTTGGGGACCATATGGGATGCCAGAAATGCAACCCCAGTGGCTGTGTGCAAGATAAAAGCCATACCAGTTGTGCAATCACTCCAGCTCCTCATTTTTTTTTTACTATTCTGTTTCTGGTAGTTTGCTATACCCTCCACCTTTAAAAACCACTTGATTATTAGGCAACAGTGATCAGTTTCCCACAGGAAGTTCCTATAGCTTTCTGGTAGTGCCATGATGTATATATGAACATGGTCCTTAAAGCATGTTCCCTTTATTAGACAATAGTGAGAAGATAGCATGCAGAATTCATGACATGACAAATACTACCAAATGGGCTTTATACTTATAGAAATTGACTGACAACTCTATGACATAGGATTATGAGTCTTTCTTGGTTTATAAATAAATATGACCCAGAAAATTTTTAAGTCCCTTGCTCAGAGATATAGAACATGGAGGTAGGAAAGGTGTAATTGAGCCCAGAGCCAGTTCTCTCACATCAGTGCGCCATGTTTCGTGTCAGATGAATCCTCATTGTTGTGATGTTAGCTAGCAACTGTGGAGAAGTTGATAGATCAATCAAGAATGCCTCACGTTGGTCTCTGGAGTTGGAGTTGAGCATTAATTATCAGCATTGTGTCCAGCACATGAGGAAAACTTTTTCCTCTTTCACATAATTGAGAGGCAGGGAAGACCATAGGACTAAATTATCTTGCCCAAATAGTTCCCATACTCTAAAACAGATGTGAACAATCCACCTCCAAATGCTGCCTGATACCTGATAGGAATACAATGTGCCTTACATTATCTTGACAGGGAGTGTCAGAGAATCATGAACTAAACAAGAAGTCTGCCACTCTGAGCAAACTTTAATGTGTGAACTCTCTTCTAAAGTCTTATAATCTAATGAATATAGTTTCGTATCTTGCCCCATTTGTCTTTCATCTACCCTAGCATGGCAATAAAAGACATCAAGGATTCAGCAAGAGTTATGGTTTATGGATTATTTGAATTTTGTTTGACAAAAGAAAAGCTCCTCATACCTTAAACATCAGCTTCCTGGGCTTGTAGTAGCTGTTCTTATAGGTGAACAGATAAGAATGCTCCTGTAGAGAAAGATAATGGGCCAATGCCATAAACACCAAGACCCTCAATCATCATGCTTTTTCACAGATCAATATACACATACAGTTTGATTAATTAAATTGTGTAAAAACTATTCTTTGACATTTTGTCTCTGTGTTGCTGTGACTTCTCTGTAGGAGCTCCCTGAATATTTAAAAGATCCAGATTGCGTTATGCAGGACTATTGGTCTTTACTCAGAGTTTCATACTGAGAGGTAGAGCAGCACAATATTTCTATGAAATAAAAATTAATGGTAATCTTTATGACAGTGAAAACAAAGGGAGATATAGATAAATTAATTATATAGGTCTTATTTTCTAGTAAAATAAAACTTTCCAATACATTGAGAAAGCCAAACATTTAGCTTATATGAGAGGAAAAGGCAAACTATTCATCCATGCATAGTTAACTTTGCATTCACTTACTCAACAACCTAATTCTATACCTATTAATTATTAGATGCTTATTTAAGCATTATCTCATATTAGAACATTTGGGGGCAGGTGAGAGGGTATACCAAGTTGTACCATGACCACCAAAAGAAGTCCTTAAAACTCTCAAGGACTACTTAGGCACCAAAGTGACCCCATCTCTCCCCTCAGTTTCCAAGAGACTTCCTCTCTCTCCCCAGTCCTTGTGTACCTCAGGGGGCATTTCACCAGACTCCCTTCTCTCTCCACTGTATGGTCTTTCTTTCTGTCCTGCTGGCTCCATCTAAAAGAGAAGCTCATCTTTAGAACAGGATAGGTTTGCCAAGGTAGCACCCAAGTGATGCTGAGTAAAGCACACTGCAGCTTTCTCAGAGTGGACCTAGTTCAAAGCATCAAAATCACTTGAGAATACATTTAAAATACATAATTACAGTCCATATACCAGGTCTATCGAGTCAGAAATTATGGAGGCAGGGTGGCTCTTACATTTTAACAACTCCTGGAAGAGACGTTCTTGAGCTGTTTAAGGGCAATTCACCTCCTGAGTGGAATCAGGGATCCCTAGTCCATCCATCCTGATTTTGCCAAGATAAAACTGAACACAGTGAGTGTCAACCAGTACTAAGACATCAGTTTCAGGGGATGCTACAAGTCTCGTAGGGTCACCTTATGTATCCAGGGCCGGACAGTAAGCTGTTGCGCTGGATTCTCCCTCTCCTCCCTATTGAGCAGCTCTTATCATCTCTCTCCACCAGTTGCCTTAGAGTGGAGAGAGAACTGGAGGAAGGTTGGTGCACTAGTTTTTATGTCCTTTCTGGGTGTTCCCCTTACTGTGAACCCACACATATCTTAACAGAGAGAAAATCCCTTTAGCATCTTAAAACTGTTTACATAAGTGTGCAGGAAGTGAGTTTCAGATCATGGGTCAGTCCCCAAAGGGACATTGCCGGGAACACAGTTGGGTTCTCAAGTCACCACTAGAATGTCACAGTTGAATCCTCAGAGTCACAATCATCAATTTAGTAATGAGTACAGTAGGATAGCTGTGAAAAACTCATCAATTTAGTGAGAAAGACCTTAACATAAGTCCTCAAGCAAGAAGAGTTGCAGACCAATAGTTGCGGACCAACACCATCACGTGATTTTGTGAGTAGACTAGCACACTCATTTCCTATTTTTTTTGTACTATACACAGCTGCTTATGGTGCTCAACAAGCAGATAAGTTGAACATGAGGGAAGAGACACCGTGAAAGAGAGAGTAATGGTAAGGGAAATAAAAGGGAGAAAGAAAGACAGAGATAGTGAGAGTCCACAAGAGCAGAAAATCAAGTTTCTGTCACTTGAAATCTGTTGTTCCCCATTTGTGCCCCCTACTTTTGTCCCCTCCATTTCCATCCACATGCTAATATTGATAACTCTAGGGACTCTAGGCAATGGAAAAGCAAGACATGGCTCCAGGAAAAAGCCCACAAAGTGTAAAGGAGCCCTTCCACGGGCCAGGAGTGAGCTTTATACTTGAACTGTGATAAGTTTTGTCAGGGGATGTGACTGGGCTTAGTTGTTTGGATAATTGAGATCCTTAATTACCAGTTTCTGAAAGGTATGTTGAACTTTAGTGAGGGTCTTCATGACACTGAAAACAATTCACATCTTAGGTACCAGTTTGGACCTCAAATATCTCTTAATGAAACATTTGTGCCAATGAGTACAGTCAGTTTGACAAGACTCACCAGTTGAAACACTTCTGTCGCCCAAAATACTCTCAAAAGACTCAGAAATGCTGTCTGCCTATTGGAGGTAATATTTCATTTCCTGAGATGGCGGTTATCTGCATGGGACACCAACAATATCAGAGTTCGAATTCCGTGGTCACAGGGGCCAAAAATCAATGAACAAATTCCACGATGTCAGTCCAAAATAATACAAAAGGCTCCTTACTTATCACCAACAGTGAAAACACACACTGATACCACAATCCAAGTCAAGAGATTCTTCCAGACCTAGAGCTACTGATCAGAAGCTCTGACCATGTGTTTTCTGGCCAAGATGTTTCCACCTACAAGTGTTGCGAGTGAATCCTTCGCTTGACCAAGCAAACACCTTTCTCCTCCCCAGCCAGCCAAAAAACAAGTGACAAAGAGCCTCTGACTCAACTCTTGTCCAGGGCAGGACAATATCATGATCAAAGATCAAAACTGTTATAAAATTTGCCTATAAATGGATGGACATGGAGAAGATTATGTTGAGCGAAATTAGCCAGAAGGAGAGAGACAGATACAGAATGACTGCATTTATTTGCATGGCATAAATATATATGTACATATTATGATACCAGTTCCAAGGTCAAGTGAAGCATATATCGGGAGGTCTTGTCAAAGGTGGAAATTATCACAAACGTGTGGGAGTCAGAGTTTAGGAAAGACAGAAAATGGAACAGGGTGCTAATAATAGTCGAGGGTACTAATGCCAACCTAGAACTGAGCATGAAATAGAGGCAAAAGGATTCACATGACAACCTTTTAACGTATGTTCTGTAATCCATAGTCTAGAAGGGAAGGAAAAGAGAAAGAGAGAGAAAGGCAAAGAAATAAAGAACCTGCCATGGAGCAGGGCTGGGGAAGGGGAGGGAACCGGGGATGTTATTGGTGGGAGATGGGCACTGGTGGAGGGACGGGTGCTGAAACACTGTATGACCAAAACCCAAACATGAACTTTTTTAATTGTATATCTTTTTATTTGTATGGAGATGGGCACTGGTGGAGGGACGGGTGCTGAAACACTGTATGACCAAAACCCAAACATGAACTTTTTAATTGTATATCTTTTTTATTCGTATATCTCACGGTGGTATAATAAAATACTTAAAAAAAAAAGATCAAAACTGGCTTTTGGGCTCCCCCAGCCCAGGTCTTAAGTGATGCAAATGTAAGGGCCTCAGTCCCTTTCTCCCAGATCAACTCTTATGCAAAACACTATAGAGAGGGGGCTGGTATAAAGAAATACATCCAAGATAATATATCTAAAGTGTATTTTCATGGGGGAAATACACATCATAATTCAAACTCTGTCCTCCATGCTACATGGCTAATGCCATAACCACAAGGTCCTTTGTCCATTCTACTTTACTTCAGGGTGATTTTTAAGTGCTCTGCTCTATATTTACTGAAAAATCTTAGAAACTTGCCTTGGAACACACTAGGAAGATCTTGCCTTTGATCTTAGCAGAGCTGATTTCCTAAAAGTATGTCCCACATGTAACCAGGGTGGTTCTTCCCATGAAGGGACCCAGGGGGAACAAGAGAAAATATGACCAAACTAGACTGTGTAGAAATTATAACAAGATTCCAGAAATTATTAAAATCAAACTATCTCATCTGACACATGTGTGAGGCCCCAATGTTCACTCAGTGTTACACAGAAAAGAGATCTCTTTAGCATACAGCTCAACTTAAAGATATGCAAAAAGCTTAATGAGAAAAGATCTAGGAGCCAATTACTTGTGGCTTCAGCCAACACTGTGACAAGGCAATCAGAGCTCCATTGCCACCGGTATGGGAACTCACCATGAGGTCGGCAGTGGTATTCTCCTTGTTTTTTGCATTGTGTTGGCAATCTGAAGTCAGTCCAACATAAAAATAAGGGTAGTGGCATGAAATGAATGTGGCCTTGGGGTTCCCACCTTCCATTTCCACATGCCAACCCTTGTCAGCGTGGTTGTTTTCAGGAATCTGACACTCACCATGCTATTCCACAGGTGCACGCCCAGCGCAGTGGAGTCCTGCAGCAGTGTCTCCTGCTGAAAGAGAATCCTATAAGAACCTGGGTACATTCCTGTCCAAGGATAGGAGCCAGTGAGACTTTGAATCTCTCTCCCTCTCTCCCTCTCTCTCTCTCTCACTCTCACATACAGTTTTAGTGGCCCTGATAAAAATCTATTGCTTTCTCATTACTGCAACCCACTCCCAAAACAAACATTAGTTATAGGGCCATCATTTGGGATCAGCAGTGTGTAATCAGAGATGTTGCTCTTTGAAATCATGGAGATACCTATAAGGGAATTAAACAGAAGGAGCAGTAACACAGCATAAGTGAGTGTGGACTAAATAACAAGAGGAACAGGAAGACTCTTGTCCTCCTTTGATGGGTTTGATGGGTCCCAGGGACCCATCAAACCATGGGTCTGCTGCATGCAAGGCAAATGCCCTACCCACTGTACTACCACTTGGGTCCAATAAAATACATTTTAAAAATAAAACAATAAAATAAAACATCAGGCAGTCAGGATGAGGTACAGTGACTCCAGTAGTTTGTCCTGCTACTAATGTCATGACTGTAGGAG
Source organism: Cryptotis parvus (assembly GCA_021461705.1). Classification (NCBI taxonomy): domain Eukaryota; kingdom Metazoa; phylum Chordata; class Mammalia; order Eulipotyphla; family Soricidae; genus Cryptotis; species Cryptotis parvus. The sequence continues at coordinate 55,163 of JAJIBD010009081.1, read as the reverse complement.
CTTCCAGGTCTTTGGGAAACTGTGCCATGGGGTGCAAGCAAATGTTATCACCTTTACTCCACAGGACATATTTGGGCTTGGTAGAAGTCACCAGTGCTGGGCTTATTCCAGGAGAAGGTACCTAGGCTCACCGAGAGAGGGGACGAATCTGTTTCATAGAAGAAGGGCTGGAGCACCAGAGCGAAGGACTCCTTCTCGTTGTACTTGCTGGAGGCCAGAATCACTTCCCAGATTTCCTTGACAAGAAAGTAGAGAAACAAGAGTCCAGGATTCCTCCTGAGGCTCTTATGATAAGGCCTCCTATCCAGACCCACTAATGTCAGCTCTGCCAAACATATGCTATTTGGGAGTCTTTCCTCTCTGGAATTCAGGATCTTTCAGACTCTGAGTTGGGTTCCATTTTCCTGCATCAGGTAGAAATAAAATATAGACTTGAAATATTTCCTACTAAAGTTAGGGGAAACAATAGCTCATCACCAGGCTAGGCTTGCATTCTGTATAAGAATTCACCACTTAAACACTCAAAATACATCTAATTTCTGGAATTAAAGAGGTGCCTGAAGATTTTATGATCCTTTTGTTAAATACCAATCATGTTTACCAACATCACTAGGAAGTATACTTGCAGCATATTGTTCACAGGAACAAGGACATCTGCAGACCTTCCACCCTCCTGAGTCTCTTTTCTAAACCAGCAAGGACATCCCTAACTGTTCTGATTTTACCCCTGACTTACAGTCTGGGATACAGACCAACCAGACAAAACTGCTCACCATCTGCAGAAGCAGTGTTTCAAACAGGAATGATACCACAAGTGTTTCTGAAAAAATCTAATAGTTTTTAAAACCCTTTCCTACTAAAATTACACTCTATCACCATCCACTGTTGGTGTTACAGGCACTATACATGCAAAAAATACGATTCAAAAGCAGTAAAGAAAGGTAGGTCAACTCTCTTTTGTTTGGCTCTTGTTCTGAATTAACTGGAGAAGTCCTATTCTAAGCATCTACCTCACAATCATTCTCAGCATGCCGTTTTCCTTAAACACTGACTCCTGGTTGCCATAGTAAATGTCCCAGAGTGAACTCACCTGATAAGACCCCCGTGCCACATCCTTGGACTGGACCATCTCTTCTGAGCATCCACAGTCCTCTGAGTTGTTGCTGCTGGTAAAACCAGACAGAATGGGTGCCATTGAGAGAACTCATGAGCTTAAATGCATGCCTTGAAATACCCTATGCAAATGCAAGTCCTAAGCAGAATCACAGAGGAACAACTCCAGTGAAACCCTGAGCTCCCCTTGAATAATTGTCATTCAGCATGGTGCAGGGTTGCCTCCTAGGGATGTGTTACACTGTTTCAGTGATGGAGAATTTGGAAAGCTGAGAGGGTACAGGGAAAGAGATGAATGAAGTGCAGCATGAAAAGGCTTGTTGTGGATATCTGTACTTCCTCTGTATATACAAGATATGTGGACAAAAGCTCTTATTCCTTATACAATGATTCACTTCTATGCACTACCCACAAGAACCTGCCTCAATTTTCCCTCACATCCCTATGTTTGGAACTAGTTCCAGAGGCCCCATTCACTCTCAATGGAACAAACATCTCTGAATGCAACAGTTATGTGTACCTAGGTCGAGAAGTCAACATAATGAATGACCTAAAACCTGAGCTGCACAGGAGGAAGAGAGGCGGCATGGAATGTCTTCAGAGGCATTGAAGAAATAGCTAAAAAGGACAAAAGAACCTCCGGCTCCGGGCACATCTCTTGACTCCACCGTTCTCCCTGCATTAACATACGCCTCAGAGTCCTGGGCCCTACGAAAGCAGGATGAGAATGCTATTCGGGTCTCCCAGAGAGGAATTGAAAGAGCTATGCTTGGAATATCACACCTCACTCAAGTGAGAGAACGAATCCAGAGTTCTGACCTCCGTCGCTATTCCAGAATCAGGGACACTGTCTCGTTTGCCAAGGCATCGAAAATCAGATGGGCTGGACATGTAATGCGATTTGGAGACAACCGCTGGACTAGAGCTGTTACTGACTGGATCCCACGGGATGTCAAAAGATCACGTGGCCACCCACCTACAAGATGGTCAGACTTCCTTGTCAAGACCCTGAAGGAATGGTTTGAGGCATCAACCAGATGCCATTGGGCTACATTGGCACGTGATAGGGTCCAATGGAAATGTTGCTGGCGCCCGCTCAAGCAAATCGATGAATAACGGATTCAAGTGATCAAGTGATCAAGTGATCCCTACTTTACTAATTGACCTTAATCTTTAACCCCACACAGCCTTGTATCCTCCACTCTTTGTGCCATTGCCTCCAGTTATGTCTGCCCTGACTTTTGCCTCTTAACCTCCTGCTCCTAGGGCAAATCCCATTCTCATGGAAATACTCATCCACCTGAGACACAAATCAGATCCTCATTTTCTAATTCAGTCAAGATACAAGTCAAAGACCCCTTTCTTAGTCTGATTAGCATTCTTTTTGCACAGGAAGCTGAGTCTCTTTGGCTATTGTGGCAGTATCAGCACAGCTTAAGATGAACCTCATCAGTGCCTGGCCTGTGTCAGCCACTCAGCATGAACGGCCCCAACTGCACTGCTCTTCTTACCTGCCCTGAGTCCTTGTCTCAGATAAGGTAAATGAATCCAGAACACCAGTGAGATCCACCAGGTTCACAAAGACTCTGGGAACCTAAAAAGAGACAGCAAAAATGTTGGGCATTTGTAAAGTCAGAAACTCTGATGGGTTCTCTGGGATACTCAGATGGATGCTGAGTTCAGTTCTGATTGAAATTCGCTGACTTCACCTGGTCTTTTGGGGATATGGTTATTTGGAGTTGGTCCAAAATTTCAACATCTGCACTCCACAACCTATCAGAGCTCTACCCAGCAGAAGAGCTGATCACGGCCCTGCTCATCAGAGTCCCACCCTACAGCCGTCTATTTCAAACCCAGGTATGCCTTATCCAGAGACTCAGAGACACAGGGTAGAGCTGCTATGGGCTCTCTCTGTGCCCAGCTGATTATGAGGTGCCCAGGAGAGAAGGCGGGTTCTAACCCTGACCTGCCATCCCAGCAGAGCCTCACAAGAAGTCAGAGGAACCCCCACACCATCAGGGCCACCATTTTCAACATTCGAACTCCACAACTCATCAGCGCTCCACCCAGCAGAAAAGCTGATTTTTCCCCGTTGGTTCATTAATACATGCATAAGATGAGAGGCTACTACCAGAGTATTCCACCTGCATGGCAGATTCTGGCAAGCTACCCATGTCATGTTTGATATGCTAAGAACCAGTAGCAATTATAGACCTCATTCCTTTGAACTGAAGGACTGGTTTGAGGCTCTTCGTGTTCTTAGAGCGAGCAGTTGCCCTTGGGCTACACTAGCATGTGACAGGATGTATGGAGATTTTACTGGTGCCCACTCAATCAATGAACAATGGGAGGACAAGTGACACAAGAGATACGAGTGGTCCAAATTTAAAGTGTCTGTCATGCATGTTGGTCGCCTTCATTAAAAGGACACCAGAGGTGATCTTTGAGCTCAGTGCCAGGAGAATACCCTGAGCAACACCTTATGGGGTCTCAAATATCTAAAAAAATGCAGGACTTTCAGCTGAGATTCCAGAAATGTAGTCTTCACCTCAGTATTAACTGGTAGACCATTTATGTATGAAAGCCTGCTTGAAGGGGAACAGAGGGTGCAATGGAAAAGGTACGAAGGGCAACTCAGGATTAAAATCTGCTTTACTCATCATGGTCACTATAGAAAGGATGTCAACAAAGGTCTCAGGACCCTCTACACAGACATGGCCCCAAACAGAGACCTTAACGTGGGGTGCCAGTACCAAGATCCCAAGGCTTTTACCTGGCCTGAAGTCAGACTCAAAGAAAAGAAGACTGGCTTCTCCAGAGATTTTACTTTATCTCCACTCCCTCGTCCTCCATTTCCCTCCCAGGAGTCCATTTCCCTTAGCCCAGGGAAGTTTCTGGGGGACACCCAGAATTTGTCCCACCAACCATACAACCATATTGCCAAATGAATTCTCAAGAATAAGACCTCACCTCCTCTTGCAGGTAGTCCAGGGTTTTAGCCAGCTTATTCATGGCACTTATCACGAAACTTTTCTGTGGGAAAAATATGTTGAGCACAGCTGAGGGAGGATGTTTGGGAGTGAGGATGCCTACATCAGAACTGACTTCTACTTTCTTCACCTGCAAACCCCTTCCCTAGGCTAACAAAGAACACATTACTCTTTCAGATCACAGTTTCCTACAAATAGTTGTAGTTCCTAGACTTTTGTGTTTGTGAAACCCTAAACACCCTGAAACTGACCACGGATAAACAGTCCTTTTGAAAGGACAATTACATCTGGATAGAGGTATTCTGGTGTGTGTGTGTGTGTGTATGTGTGTGTGTGTGTGTGTGTGTGTGTGTGTGTGTGTGTGTGTGTGGCCAATCAGAACTTCATATATATGAAGTCTGTCTTCCAACGTATTGCTATATTCTGGCACAATTTCCCTTAGGTTTTAAATCTCTGGACAATCTCAAAACTTATGCTTGTTGGAAAGCCATGGGGGCACCAACAATATTAAGGTGTGAGTTCCCTTTAATCTCAGAGACTTGTGTCAGATGGACAAGCCACAAGTTCATCTCAGTTCCAAAAACCTTTATTAATTATCAATAATAGAACAAGTTCTGCTACTACAGTCCACGTTAATGGGGGTCTCCAGACGTCTAGCTCTTGGTCAGAACTCTGACCAAGAACTTGGGCCCAGGTCTCCCACCAAAGTGCTTGATTCTACCTCAAGTCAGTTCCCTTTAAATACCCCAAAGCCATAATTTTTTCTTTAGAGAGGATAGAGTCAACAAAGATCAATGACTCAACTTTTAGGTGTAGGCGTAGGGTGGTACCACACTTGTTTCAGTATCACTTGTAACTCTTATCTTCCCGTTGTTCACCAATTTGCTCAAGTGGGCACCAGTAACATCTTCCTATGTCTGTTGTGTGCTAGTGTAGCCCAAGGGCATATGCTCACTCCAGGAACACGAAGAGCCTCAAACCACTCCTTCAAGTCAAGGGAATGAGGTCTATAATTGTTACTGGATTTTGGCATATCAAATACAACACAGGTAGCTTGCCAGGCTCTACCATGCAGGTGGTATACTCTCAGTAGTAGTAGTTTTAGGTATAAGCAAATGAATATGCCAAGACATAGTCCCTTCCTCAGAGATAATCTCTTATTTCAAAACATTGGTGAGAGAGAGAGAGAGATAAAGACAGAGACAGAGGAGAGGACTGGTATAAAGAAATACATCTTAATGGATTTTTGGGGAGAAACATCATAATTTCAGGCCATGGACTTTATGCAGTATAGATGGTACCCACAAGTTCCTTCTTATTTCTACTCTGCACCAGGGTGATTCTGAGTGTCTTGTCTTCTGCTTACTGAAGTTGTTATGCTCCCTTGCAAACTAGCATGGTCCATTCTTTGATCTTAAATGGTAGCCAGGGTGGTAGTCTCCTGGAAAATTCTAATTATCCCATGCTGGGACCAGTGGGTGTTAAGAGGAATTGTGCCTAATCTAGATAGTATGGAAATCATATTATAGATTTTAATATTTCAAAAGTTATTATGAGTCAAAATGACTCCTGTAACTCAAAATGACTCATGCCACACACTCCAAAAAGGGTTTACACCAAAGAGAGATCTCATTAGCATGAACCCTGTCTTAAAGACATGTAATAGCTTAAACTATAAGTAGGTTAAACAGCAAAATCTCAAGCTAACTAGATCATGTCATCCAACATATGCATGTCTTTTATCCTGTATTCTTTTATCCTGTATTCTTGCCTCCAAACCATCAGATACAGCTGAGGAGACACAAAATGACTGGGTTTGTACCTGGTGGACCCCAAAAAACAACAGGAAGATTGGTGATCACTGACACTGTATGGTATAAGTATCACCATGGTCTCTGACATCATCCTTGAATCATCTGGTCACAGGACTTGGCCTCAGAACCCAATGTGTACTAATTTGAGGCTCCCATAACCCTTCAAAAATAAAAAGAAATCAATATGGAAGAAAAACGCAATAAAGAAAAATATTGGTCCTTCCAAGCATTGCTATAAATAGATAAAATACAAATCCAGTCACTGCTTTATCACCATTTGGAAACTAGAAGATGTATTTGTCATATATTTACTAATTAAAAGTGAGTAGTTTCAATAAATCTCAAAAAAGTGTTTAAAAGTATTGATTATGCATGTGGCATGATTATATTTATGCTATTAGATTGAGTAATATTTGCTCATATGCAAGAATATTCATCCTTGCTTTAATTTTAATCTTACCTGTATGATGTGTTCAAGTACCTCTTTTATAAGCAGCAGTAAGTTATATTTTGTTTCCTGATTAATTCAGCGATACTGTGTCTTTTCATAGGTGCATTCAGTTCATTAACATTTTAAGCCATTATTTATGTGAAAAAATTTGCTCCCATTTTTCTAAGGCAATCATAGGTGAGATCCCCATTTGATGCATTTCATGTTCTTCACTCCTATTTGGATGCTCCTATTTCATGGAACAAGCTTTTTCCAACTGCATCTTCTTGTGACTTTCTTCTAAGTGTTTTTGCTTTGAAGCTAGCTACCTTACAGTTAACATAGATGTTATATGTGTATTTCAACTTTCTATGCATATTTCCCCATTCTATGCTTTCTTACCCTTTCCTACCCAAGTCTAGAATCTTTCTGTAAGCCTCCCTTAATACTCTGAAACCTCCATTTAAGTACTGTTGTCAATCTTGCAGCTCCTAATTAGGGTTTTCTTGCTTTTCATAGGACTTATACTTATCACTTATCTTTCTTTTTTTCAGTGTTTTGCTTGAGCAGGTGCCAGTAAAAATTAGGCAGTGAAAATTACGGGATTTCTGCTATGAAACACGATCTTAGAGATGTACCTTACTCTAGATTATTTGCCTCCAACTGTGGCTTTTGGGATGACTGCTGATAGCTGTGGCTTGAGGTCAACAACACACTGTGAAATATCCATATCATTACCTTGTTGGGACAAGGTCAAAGCTGAAACTCTAGCTGAAACCTAAGAATTGGCTTCTCCCAGTACTCCTATGTGCAATTTCACACTGTCTTGGTACTGAGAGTCCTATCCCTCTTTTTGATTCATCAACATAAATCCAAAAAAAAATGACCTTCTGCAAAACCTGTGTGGCTAGCCCCCACCTGCCTTAGGTTGGCATCAGGTGTGATTCCAGTTTCTTAGTGCCTTTTCGTTTTATACTTTACCGTTTCCTCCACCCAAGAAGCTCTCATTAGCCATAAACTTATGCCAAATTCTGTGTTCTTCAGAACTCAAAGTCCTGAGGTTATGTTTATGTTCTTCAGTGGATTTTCTCATTATGGTAGCTACCAGTTTCTATGTTTTGTGTATTTTTATGCATTATTTTATTGACACTGCAGGAGTACTCTCAGAAAGTTTCCATCTTGCTCCCAAACCCTCCCAACTGTACATGGACTATGGTGTTTTAATCGCTATCACTATCACTATCTTCCCGTTCATCATCTATTTGCTAGAGCGGGCACCAGTCACTATCACTATCTATCACTATCTTCCCGTTAATCATCTATTTGCTAGAGCGAGTACCAGTAATATCTCCATATGTCCTGTCTCATGCTAGTAGAACCCAAAGGCATCCGCTTGCTCCAGGAACATAAAGAGCCTCAAACAATTATATTAGGTCACGGGGATGACCGACTATAAATGTTACTGGTATTTGGCATATCAAATACTACACAAGCAGCTTGCTAGGCTTGCTGTGTGGTTGGCATACTGTTGTAGTCACCTCTAAATAAAGCATTTATTGGTGAACCACATGGCCACTAGTGGCCGCCCGAGACAGGCTGTAATAGTCTGGTCTGCAGGATGGAGTTGTGACGAGAGGGAAGTCCGGATGTGGAAAATGGCGGGCCCCATGGAGTAGGGGAGGGTGGTCTGGCTTGTTGTGAGGGCTCAGCTGGGGTGGCAGGCCAGGGCTAGAACCCGCCATGCCTCCCAGGCGCCTCACGAGCAGCTGGGCACAGGAAGAGCAAGTAGCAGCTCTGCCCCATGTCTGAGAGTCTCTGGTTCAGCATACCTGGGCCGGATTGAAAAAAAAAACTGCTGCAGAGGGCACCAGTAATATCTCCATATGTCCTGTCTCATGCTAGTAGAACCCAAAGGCATCTGCTTGCTCCAGGAACATAAAGAGCCTCAAACCATTATATTAGGTCATGGGAATGACCTAATATAAATGTTACTGGTTTTTGGCATATCAAATGTGACACGAGCAGCTTGCCAGGCTTGCCGTGAGGGTGGCATACTCTTGTAGTCACCTCTAAATAAAGCATTTATTGATGAACCATGCGGCCGCTACCGCAGTGTTTTAATAAGATACTTAATTTGCTCTTAGCTTTTATCACTGTAAATTAATAAAACAAATGATATACAAATGAGCACATATGCAGAGAAAAGTTATGGAGTTAAGAATGTTGAAAGGCATAAAGAATTCAAGAATTTCTATATGATAATTGGAATAAAAGATAACATAAAAGCATAGGAAAGGTCTTCAAATACCAAAAATCAAATAACACATACAAACACCATAAACATTCATATGCATGCATGTATGTATAGAGAGTGAATTTCTTCACAAATTGATAAATTAGCAAAGAGTCTATGAATGAGTGGGGAGAGATGTGAATCAGTGGTTGCATAGGTGGTTGTCTGTTTGATTAATCAATGTGTGAATTCAGGAGTAAATGCTGAGATGAATTTTCTCACCAAGTAAGGACAAAACAAAATTAGGTATGTGGAGTTCAGATGGAATGGAGGGAACAGAAATTAAATTTGGACAATAAAGCTTTATGACATACATGCCACAAAATGAAGTGTTTTGTAGAACAAATGTTAAATAAGAGCTGGACCCAACATTACTGAAGTAAAGGTATAATTTTGATGATGGATCAGGGCACAAAGGACATTCAAATGAAGGAAGTGTATGTGTATTGCAAAGAGGACCACACCTCAAGAAATGTCATACATGACTTTGTAGAGAGTGTTGGGAAGATTGCATCATTGCATACCTTAAGTAGCCTGCATAGTTTACTAACCATCTTTAGGTCCCCAAAGAAGTGTTTGTGTACTATTTATGGCACAATTGCCAGGATATCTAAATAGTTCCTTAGATTCTTAATGGATCTAACTTGGACCATCTATAAAGAACTAAGTCAATGGCCAATATCCATAAAAATAAACCCAAGCATGTAATTTAATGTTCCCAGGAAATGAAATGAGGGAACAGATGGATGGAGGGCGGGGGCAGAAAGGGGGATAAATGGAACAAGCCTAACTCTGTGTATGGTTTCTGGAGAGGTAATGAATTTTCTCTATTTCCCAGAGTTCTAAAAATGCCATCAATGTAATAATATTGTTTATTGCAAACTTGCTCCTCTGAGCCTGAAGCTTACCTGTTTACCACCTTGACAAAGATAACATTTATTTGCATTACTCATGAACACATTGATCAGCTTCCAGTCATTTTCAAAATCAAGTTGCTGAAAAAAAGTGGGAGAGGGCACAACATAAAAACTGATAGTACTGGGAACTTGGACCAGGTCTTATTTTAAAATTTCAGAACCCACCCCCACAAAACATAGTATTCATTTCTCATTCAAAGAAAGAAGTATATCATAATAATCTGAAGTTATGTAGCCATTTTAACAGCTCTTTTGATAAAATGCAAAACAATAATATTAAAAATATTTTATCTAACATTTACTTTCTCAAAAGGAATTTTAAGAAAACAGGGATACAGGGGCCGGAGCGATAGCCCAGCGCGTAGGGCATTTGCCTTGCAGCGGCTGGCCCATGGCGGCCCTGGTTCGATCCCGGCATCCCATATGGTCCCCTTGAGCACCGCCAGGGGTAATTCCTGAGCGAAGAGCCAGGAGTAACCCCTGAGCATTGCCAGGTGTGACCCAAAAAAGCAAAAAAGGGAAGAAAAGAAAACATGGATACAGGAAAAATTTAATAGCAATGTTTATGACAATGCTTCATGAATGTCAATAATGTCATGAATGTCAATAAGTTCATGACAGATTATCAATAAGATTGAAAAACTGAAATCACATTTAGATCTAAAGCAAGGCACTTGTGTCTAAACTGTGAGACACAAAATGAACATGTTATTTCTTTGATTATGATGAACAGGCAGGAAAGCGTGGCGTGTGACATGGAAAATACTGCATTTATAAAAAATAAGCGGGACAGAGCAACAGCATTATGGGCATTTGCCTTGTTCAAGGCAGTACTAGATTCAATACCTTCCCATTCCAAACACCACGAGGAGTGGTGCAGAATCTGAAAAAAGAACCCTGAAAACCACTGTGTGTAGCCCACAAACAAAAAAAGTTAAAGGTAACAAAAAAGATAATAGAAAGAAAATAGAAGTAATATTTTCTATCATATAAAGTTTTCTGTTTTATAAAATCCGTGTAGGTCTATGTGATTTGAGTCTTTCATGAACGGGAATAAACATAAGTTGCCAACAATAAATATCTATGGCCAAGGGTTGTTTTAAATATTTTTCTCCTTCTAAATCTTTCTTGTGATTTTTCTGAAACAAATGTTACTTTTTGGGCAAAAGTGGATTTTCCATTTTAGTTTTAAGCGCGTGACTCTGCCCTTAAATGTCACTGAACTGTGAGTCAGGAACATTACATATAACCTCTCACTTCTGGTGTGAACTTCTCAGGTTACATGTCATTTCAAAAATTCAATTTCCTCCTCTGTGGAATCTCCAGGTTGGAATCCACACCTCCAAGTTGTTTTCCCAAAAAAGCTAGGATTATTCTTGAAATTCTGAATTCTCTGGTTAGGGAATATCCAGCAGTTTCTCACATATTGCCTGTATTAGTCATCATCTCTACCAACCTAGTTTTAATGCTTGAATACTCATGAATGCTTGAAACCTGCTCCCCTTGATCCTAGTGATCCTGGCTCAGGATGGGGTTAGAACTAACTTGGTATCAACACTGGTATTGATTTGATATTTCACTAAGTAAAATAGAAAAGGGAAGAGGAAGCCTATTACGACCTAATATGTAATACTGCGTGAGTGTGTTAACTACAGGACCCCAAAGAGCACGGTATGGAAGTCACTTCTCAGAACTCAGAAAACAATGGTAATTGATAATAGCATGGAAACCCACTTCATTGGGCATTTGCCCAAGCACATCAAACATCTCATTGAATCCTTAACCCTGAGTTTTGGAACCCTAAAAGCCCTTTAGTGAGTGGAAAAACAGGCTTAGAGATTCTAGGTGCCTTTGTAAATATCACAGAACTATCGGGGAGACAATTCACCATTCCAACTGAATTCTATGTCGTTCTGGGACAATATCTTCTACCTTAAATGAGAAATGACAGGGTCTGTCTTCTTGTTTTGGGGCACTACACGGAAATATAAGGAGTTGTCCCTTAAATTGGCTTCCAGAGTCACTAAGAAGTCTTTTTTTTTTAGTGATTAATCAGACCACATTGACTGCTAAGTTCTTTGTATGAGGGCTGTTTAAGGTCAGGGGTTTGTTGCGCCATAGCCGTAGGGTCCTGAAGACACTGACTGTTTGGGTATGGGGTTCAAAAGATCTTACGGATTCTCTTTCATGGTCCTCACCAGTTCTGTAGCCTCGGTCCACAAGTATCTGTGCACATGGTTAAAACGCAGAGAGGAAAAGAGTTAAGTTTATTTTAACTTGTTTGAGGGCTAGAAGTTTGTTTCACACCCATATCAACACAGTTACACCAATCTGGGGGAATCTCTAAGACAAAGGAAGGGCTGTACTACGTAAGATTTATTGTTGTTGTTATGGTTTGGAGAACACATGGAGTTGTGCAGGGCACACTCTTGCCTCTGTTCAGGAGTTACTCCTTGTGGGGCTCATTGGACCACACAGTGTGCTCAGGATCAGAGTTGTGCTGGTCACATGCAGGGCAAGTGTTATCTTTTTATATATTTTGCTTTCTGAGGGTCCAACATAAAAATGACTTGGAAGGAGACTTATCAGGTCCATGAAATCAGTGCAGGCGAACTAGTTTACTTGACCCAAACCTTAAGGATTGGGGATCAATTTGCATTCCTTGGGCTTTACTTGTATATTTGTGCTCAGTAGTTATAGGAGTACACAGCTGCCAAGAGCCACTGCATCTTGCCTGGAGTTATCTCCTGCAGGCCACTTTGTGGATACAGGGCGGAAAACAGTTTGGATCTGTGACTTTCTATGTGGCAGAATATATTACCATGTGTTCTATCTTAGCTGGTATAAATATTTTCTCTCATGCTCCCATAATCTTCGTGGGTCTGGACAAATCTTACCAGTATTTACCTGGCTGTCTTGGATCTCTAAGTATAATATAGCCATAATTAGATGAGAGAGAAATGCTGTTTGCCTCCTGGCAGGCGAATGTATATCTCTGTAAATTTTAAAGACTACTCTCTTGGGTTGGGCTCTGACGAGCTGTGGATTCGGACCTTGAAAATGGTCAAGATTATGGTGCATGAGGGTTTTCTGACTTATAAGGGTCTATAATTGTTACTGGTATCTGGCATATCAAATACGACATGGGTAGCTTGCCAGGCTCTACCGTGCAGGTAGCATACTCTTGTGCTCATCTCAAAATCCAGCATTTATTGATGAACCACGCCGCCGCTTGCTACGCGGTATTGTTACCAGATACCAGTAACAATTATAGACCTCATTCCCATGACCTGATGGAATGGTTTGAGGCTCTTTATGTTCCTGGAGCAAGCAGGTGCCCTTGGGCTCTACTTGCATGAGACAGGTCATATGGAGATGTTACTGGTGCCCGCTCGAGCAAATCAACCATGAACAGGAAGACAGTGATACAGTGAAGGGTCTAACGTGTTGGAGCTGGAACTGGGGCCCCAACTCCCACCTTGACCCCACTGGAGAGCTTGGTGGGCCAGCCCAGAACTGCTGCTGGCAACGCTGGCCATGATCCAAGGACTCAGATATACAAAAGAGCTCCTGTAGGCTCTCCTTGTGTTGCGTGGCTACAAAGCAGCTGTGCAATATTTCAAAACTTGGTGTGCTGATGTACCAGGTATCCCACCACATTTCATAGAATTAAGTATGGGGCATCCAATCACAAGTGTGTGGGCATGATGTGTTGTCTGTGGAAATACATCAATAATTTCTTATACAGAAAACTCAAATGGCACAAAGGAGATTTAATAATCTCCACTGACTTTTGTCTTATAATATATTCATTGACTGTATTTAGATAATTAGCTCCAACAAGCAATATAAAATAGATTATTCAGTGTATGCATAGGACAAGTTCAAACAAAGGTTGAGAAAAATTGGAAATAAGTGTTGCCCATGGGTGCAGTAGTGGTGGGTCTGGGGTTGATTAGTATAAGCCCACTACATTCTAGAAACTCAGAAACTGAATAGTAGAACAGAAATCAGCCACATTCACACATAACTCAGAAAAAAGTCATGACTTTATCAATGCCATTACCTTATATGGGCTGTAATGGTCAATATAAATAATGCCAACTAAGGGAGCAATCATGGGGATGGGGGCAGGAGGGAAATGAGGGTCTCTGGTGGTAGAGAGAGCACATGGGAGGTGGGATGGGCATTGAATCTTTCTACCGTGTCATGAAAACTTTGTACTTTGTAAATCATGGTGTTTAAATAAAGTTAAAATAAATAAACAAACAAATAAAACAAAAATAAAGTCTAAAGACCAGTACCCAAAACAACCCTGAAGATAAGGATTTTGTGGGGCTTGGAGAAATACACATTTAGTTGTAGAATATCCATGCTACATATGCCTTTTGCACTAATTCTGAGATATATTTAATCTCAGATGTCCTTGCCCCCTATCTATACATAGGGCCTGCAGGGAAACTTCAAAGGCAGGCCTTGGCTTGGAAAAAATTAATATTTCAGTGTCCTTGACTAGGTGAGCTGCTTGGGGAAGAACCTGATAAAAATTGACCTGAGACACGTTGCTGTGGGCCTGGTGAAGGGAGGCAGAGAAGGAGATATAAATAGCTCCTTTTTCCTTTCTCTCTCTCTGCCTGTACTCTCTTCCTCTTTACTCTCTGCACTTTTGGCCGTCTCCACTCTGTCTATAAGCATGTGGTTGTGGCGGCCATCTTGGTTGAGAATTCAAAACTCATGTGAGTGGGTCCAGCTAGGAACTAGAAGTTTGGGTTTTTTCCTGTCCTTGGATTGTCTGGCCAGAACTTGTGTGAATAAATGCTTTTGAAACTTTGCTGTATTCACAAGTCTTCATCTTTGTTTCTTGGCCACCAATCCCCTGGATCAGAAGTGATCCTGCCCTGCTCCTCTATATAGTTGTGGTACTTAGTTCCTTTAATTTTTCCTCACCACCACCCCTCCTCTTGCCATGTGCTAAAGACCAGTATGAGATGACTGCCCTAAAGAGAGTCAGAAAAGGGACTTACTCAGCACTAGCCTGGGGCGTCACTTCCTTCATGTGGGCGCATTCTAGCCTCATAGCGGAGCTATTGAAATGTCTGATGATGTCTGAAAGGACTACAGAGAGCTTCAATGAGAACTTGATCTCTCCTGGAGAGACTAATATCCCCTAGGGGGTAGTACCTTGGTTAGTGCCTCTTTCTAATATCCTCACACGCAATGTGTGCTCTGATGACCAACTCCCAGAAGCTTCGTGAATACATATATATTACCATCTTCCAGTGTGAAGCCAGACTCATGACATTCCTCTAACTTACTGAAGGGGAAATAAGGTAAAAGAGGCTATGCAATTATTAGGTCTGCCAGCTAATGAAAGATGCTTGGATTTAGAACAGAGCACTTGGACACCAAAATTTTCATGGCATCCTCTTTCAACTTCAGAGGCAAAGAGAAAGCTGGGTCAGGCTTGAGTTGCTGCCTCCTGCTGACAGTTACAGCAGGGTAGGGATGCTCCAGAGACATGGGTATCAGATCCCAGACTAGCAGGCAGAGATATATGAAACAGAACATAGCCAAGGGTCAGAGAGGTAGAATCGAGGTGAAGCAGGTTCAATTCCTGGCACCCTTTATTGTTCCCTGAGCCTTGCTCTTAGTGATTCATGAGCACTGAGATGGGTGTAAGCACTGAGCAAGAACAAACAACACTGTCAGCATTAAATCTTGCTGTGTTTGTATCATGAACGGAGATGGCAGATTCTGGGAAGACTTTGTGAAACACAGCTAAGTTTTTTCAAGATTAAATATAGCTATGCTATTTTAATACAGCTAAGTTATCTCAAGATTAAAACGAGTAGGGATTTATATTTCCAGAGGGTTCTAAATGATTAATGTGCTCACTAAGATTGGTCCCTCAGGGAATCCCGAGGTTACTTAACAGAGCACAGACCAGCTCCATGTTGTGTCCTCTGATAACAAGCTCTACAGAGCACCTTCTACTGTGATCTGATTCTTCTCAATGAATGGTGATTGGGAAGGGGCTCCCTGTTCTTTCACTGTCTTCACTGTATCACTGTCTTCCCGTTAATCATCGATTTGCTCGAGCGGGCACCAGTCACATCTCCATATGTCCTGTCTCATGCAAGTAGAGCCCAAGAGGCACCTGCTTGCTCCAGGAACATAAAGAGCCTCAAACCATTCCAATCAGGTCATGAGAATGAGGTCTATAATTGTTACTGGTTTCTGGCATATCAAATACAACACAGGTAGCTTGCCAGGCTCTGCCATGCGGGTTCATCAATAAATGCTGGTAATAATAATAATAATAATAATAATAATAATAATAATAATAAGCACTGCCAGGAGTAATTCCTGAGTGCAGAGCCAGGAGAAACCCCTGAGCATTGCTGGGTGTGACCCAAAAAGAAAAAAAAAATCAAATGCAGTATAGGCATTAGGGATAGTTTGTATGGGGAAAAAAAAAAAGCATGCATGGGGCTGGAACGACAGCACAGCAGGAAGGCATTTGCCTTGCATGAGGCTGACCTCAGTTCTATCCCTGGCATCCCATATGGTCCCCTGAACACTGTAAGGAGTGATTTCTGAGTGCAGAGCCAGGAGTAACTCTGAGCAGTCAGGTGTGACCCAAAAAAGCCATGGGTGGGGAAATCTCTGCAGTTCCTTGATTCCAAAATTTGAAAGACAATTGTTGGTTAGTGTGAAAGAACAGTCTGAGCCTTGCAGACATGCTCATGCAGGGCTCGAACTGTTCTTTCACACTAACCAACATTTTTTTTGCATACATCAAGGCTAACCAAGTTAACAGTAGGGATGTGTGGAGTCTTAAAGGAGAATTCTAGAGTGAAATTAAAAAAAAAATGAAGGTGGATTCCAGAGAATACATTCACAAACATTTTTAGAGACACCAAGATTGAACTATGCATTGAAAACATTGTAACAGTGAGATCACTCAGTTCATAGCTGCTTGATTTTCATTTTCTTAAACCTAGCTGCCATTTCTTTTTAGAAGAGGAAGGACATTTCTAGAAAAATGAAATAGGTTAAAAAGTAGATTTTGAAGTGTATTAAGAGGAATTTGGAAATGAGACAACCACGTCAGATTTTTTTCCCCCATATGAATATCTCCACCTGGGCTCTGAACTCCTGGGTGTCAAGGGTGTCCAGTGCCTTTTTATATAGTCTTTTTGGAGATATTCTTCCATAGTTTCCTGCCATTCTTGAACACAATTTTACACCACATCACATTCAAATTTCTTTGTTTCATAACCTGGCTACATCTCATACTCATTCTTTCTGATCTGACTTTATGACCAATGCCTCAAAAGTATCCATTATGCCCATTAATCAAAAATTTATGGTGCCGGAAAAGGCTCTGAAGTAGACATTCTAGCTGATAAATGGCAAAGCTCACCTGTTTCCACTCCCAGGCATACCTCCTGGGATGTTTTCTCAGTCCTATAAGTAGAGGCAAATACAAGACCATCAGAGAATGCTCAACACCAAGAAAAACTGCTCCCTTGACCTATTTAATTTAATCCAAACAGAGAGTTTGATATAACTGGCTTTAGTTCTGAGTTTATCCTTAGTCACATGCACACCTCAGATAACAGAAGAGTTGCCAAGAGAGGGTAATGGGCTTAGGAGTCCGAATTTTACTAAGCCACAAAGGTCTATGGTCTATTCCCAAGTTTAAAAAAAGATTATAGCCCTTCTATAACATAAAATGAGCCTGATTTGAGAATGCATTGGTCCTTTAAAGAACAGAGATATTGGAGGCTACAAAGCCCACAACCCTTCCCATATTTCCCCTATTATTTATCCAGTGGAGTCAAGGGATGGGGTGATTTCAGGATACTATGAGTGTTGATCACTGAACCAGGAGACTCGACTGGTCCTTGTTCTTCTAAATCCCTCAAGGAAACATGGAGCACAGAAACTCTCTGGTCCTTGGGTTTCCACATAAGGAAATCAAGAGGAAATCTAGTATCAGGGTCACTTACACCATCACTCTGGGTCCAGGTAACTCACCAATTCAGCTTCTCCATCACACTGACTTTGCTGGAGGTAGTCAACTGGAAGAAAGAAGAGACCTGACCAAAGTGCCAGAGGAGGCTGACGCTCAGCTCTCAGAGCAGAGCTGCCTGGTGGATAGCCCATTCCCACTAAAAAGAAGGAATCAGGATTCGAGAAGTGTCAGGCCCTCCATGTTTATTTGCAATGAGGTAGATTTGTTTTCCTAAAGCCTGGTATTTAAAATCAATATCCATAGAAGGTTTGGATATTTCCCTCAGAACTGAAACCTTGGTCTCAAAGACTTTCATTTAAATGCATAATTAAGCATGGTCAGAATTATACAGAGAACAAAAGAAATAGTGTGAGATTGACCCTTCATGTTGTTTATCTGAAGTTGTGTCTGTCTATCATGGCTCAAGTACATGTATCTAGGCAGCAGGAATTTATATCTCTGCTTTCTGACCACATTTCTAGATCCTAGAAGAGTCCTTAGCTATATGAAATCATAAATACATATTTAATATCAAATTCCTGAGAAGTTCCAGATTCACCTCTTGGCCAATTTGCATGAAAAGAGGTCACGTTTAGGATCACAGACGTCTCTGCTGTGTTGCAGGCAGGGTCATGGTATCCTACTAGAAAATTTGTGACATGAAATTCTAATGATGTTTTAATCAGAATCTGCAGATCAGAGTGCCATAAACTTTTTAATGATGCTACATTGTATTATTTTCACAGATTCTGGCATAAGTAGTTTCAAAATCCTTTGAAGATTCATCTACGGGTGTGAGATGACAACTAAGAACACACAAAACACTCCCCCACATAAGTCATCCCTCCTTAACCACCATAGCAGGGTACATCCATACAAACAGGCCACAATGTTGACAGAATGCAGACCCGAAGTCTGATAGAGAAGCCGAGGTCACTACTAGGGATTTCTAATAGGCTACCTGGAAGGAAAGATAGAGCTGAGAATCCTGTAGTGAAACTGTCCTTTCCTAGATTATATCCCCAGACTGAATTATATCCCTGGACTAAAGTCATTTTCCCTCTCCCTTTGAAACTTCTACCTTGCTCTTACCTGAAGCTTTGCTTCTTTGTTTATCTAATAGCTTCCCCTCTGCCTATCTCCTGCATAAACTACCTTTAGTTTTGCTCTCTGGGCATATCTTGTCTTTTGATATGCATGTGAGACAGACTTTGTGAATGTACTCTCCCAGAGACAGGGTTTGGAGACTTATTTTTCACTTTTGCCTACCAAGAGGAATGTTTTGATCTCTTTGTTCTGTGCTGTTCTCTTTGTGCTTTGATCTCTTTGTTCTGTGCTGTTCTCAGATTCATGAGTAGCTTTTTAAGGGACAGGCTTTTTTGTACATTTGGTCAGTATGTCAGTTGGTCAGTAAGCTGCTGAGATGAGAGCACTGTCCCTCCGGTTCCAATATTAATAAATTCATAATCCCACTCACAAAGTCACTTATCTGCTGACCTCTGACTGACAGAACGTTCATGTGACACCGTACCATGATAAGCTTGGAAGAGTGTAGGGATGGATACACACTGCTCTCGTTTATAGGAATCCTCACTTGGTATCACTTGTATCACACTTGTATCACTTGTCTTCCTGTTGTTCATCGATTTGCTCGAGCGGTCACCAGTAACATCTCCATATGTCCTGTCACATGCTAGTGTAGCCCAAGGGCATCCGCTCACTCCAGGAACAGGAAGAGCCTCAGACTATTCCTTCAGGTCATGGGAATGAGTTCTATAATTGTTACTGGTTTTTGGGATATCAAATATGACACTGGTAGCTGGCTTTATCATGTGGGTGATATACTCTCAGTACTAGGTTCTCATCTCATGCAAAAGTAAGGATTTCACTTAGTAAGAATTTCAAAAGCAAAATTTCCAGGAAGGTGATAAGTTAAAAGAAATCATATAATGACCATTAGAGACCATGAATGCAACAACACACGTAAAGAAATGGCAGGGAGCAGGTCTCCTGGTTGAAGGCAAGTATACAAACACTGCATGACCCAGGGACTTGGTTTGGATAGGACCCTTTCTAACAGAAGACTGGTTAGTAAGACAAGTCTGGCCTTGTACAGGAAGGAGAGAGGAGGAGGAAAACAGGTGGAAGGAAAAGCAGGACCTCTTGGAACCTCAGAAACAGAAGACAAAGACTCGTTCAGCTCCATGTGCTGGTTTCTGGATGTACTAAGGAACATAATGGCAGTGCTGTGTGGTAACAACCCTGGTTAGGAAAAATGTCTTGGACTCATTGAAAATAAAAAAAAAATAATAATCAGAAACAATATTTATTTTCTCTTAAAAATTATATTATAAGAAATGTGATCTGGGGTGATAGTCCAGAAGGTAGGGAACTTGTCTTGCAAGCATCCAACCTCGTTTTGATCTCTGGTAGGAAATATGCACCTGACTGTTCCATGAGTAATCCCTGAGCACATCGCCAGGAGTAATACGTAAGCGCTGCCAGGTCTGATCCGTAAAGCAAAACAAAAGAAAAGAAAAAACCCCTAACCAAAATTATCTTCAGATTACACACAGAAAATACAGACACACACAACACATTCTAAGTGTATGAGGAGGCAGGAGAAGGTAGGGAAAAATAATACATATTTAATAAGATTCTCATCTTAAATTTTTATATGCCACTGTTTGACTTACCTCTGTATTTAATGTAATATAGCAAAAATATTAGATATTTTTCACTCATCTTCATATAGCAAAAGTTATATTCAAATTATGCCTTGCAAACATATACACAAATTACCTAAAATATACGAGTTAAAGTAAACCCACTTTGACACAAATTAAAGACACAAACACTTCTACAATTACAAGTTAGTGATCTTGACTTATTACCAGAAAGCTTTAGGAGTAAAAAACAAAGGCAGTAGGAACAATTACCTTCAAATTCATTTGTCTCCATGTATCTTATGATCCACTTTTATTATTTAACCAACCTAAATTCTGACAGAATTTCAGGTCAGAGAGATGAAAGCAACATCTCAGAAAATGTATTTAGGGCTTTATCCTGATGGCTGAAGTGCTGTTCAGTTTAAAAATAATTTGGGCTTTGGAAGACCATTATGGTCCAACACTATTCCTTGCTGTCCAAGGGTAGAGGATGAAATGGTTATAACGAACAGTGGGGTGAATAATACAGGTGACAGATCTCTTTCAGTGTAGGAAAAAGAGCGAAGTCTTGACAAGTTTAACTTTATAAAACCAACTCTGGTGGGAGAAAATTGGAGTCTTTCAGTCAGTTTCTTGCCTTCAGGGCTCTTAAATATGATGCCTGGACACGTTGGGACATATGATCTTTGCTCTCTGAAACCTATTCTCCCACATCTGATTCCCTCTTCCACAAGATCAGTGCCCATATCATACTCATCAGATTGGATTCTAGCCCACCTTACAGATGGAATATAACCGACTGGGAGAGATTCTGTCTACAGACAGTCTTGGGAACAGGTGGTATTTGCTAAAGGAACACCACCCCTTTATAGTCTGAAGGCAGGGTAAAAATTCCTAGGCTGGACATTCAGTTAGGTTACAAGTGAGTTCAGAACAAGTCCGAGGTTGTAAGGGGATTTCTGTCAGACAAGGGATCCTGGAAGGGACCCTGGAAAGGAGAAGTGTTTTACGGGAAAGAGGGAGACCTTGGATGACAGAGTGTTGTTGGAGTCACTGTGGTCTGATGATATATAAGTAAATAGTCCCCCAAAATGAAATCTCGTGCACTGCTGCAGATTGGAAGGGGTGAGGGCAGTAGGGTAAACGAACAGTGCTGAGACCAGGCCAGTGGGAAGGCAGGAGTCATGGCCAACTAAGGAAACATAACATTTCTCTTTGTCCACACCTTTCTCTAGAGATCTTGCCTCACATTAAAGGTCTCTGCTCATGCCTCCTTTGCCATCTTTCTCTACTTATCTCTTTCTCATTTTTGGTCATATGAAACTTGCCCATTTATTGATAAGGAAAGTTTTAAAGAATTCATTCATAAAGTCTAGAAGGACATTTTTCTACTCATCTTCAAAAAATCTTTAAGAGACTTTTCAAAATTTTGTCATCTTTGATTTAGCAAAGAGTGGAGCTTTTCATCTAATCATCAAAGTTCTTTTCTTTCTTACATAAATGGAGGCATATATTGGATTTTTAATGGCAGTATTCACAGCTATTTGAATATTAGGGTTTCTCTAAATCAGTATTCTTCTTTCCCCCAAATGTTACTATGACAAGTTTCAAGAAAGTCCTTCAGAGGGTTACAGACCCAACACCTGTCCCCTGCCTCCATCTTAAAGAAATACTTACAGTTTCCTCAATGCCAATGGAAGCCACGACTTTTACATCTGAAGGTCTCAGAGCATTAACTGTGAATACAGGAAACCATGTAAGGTGTTCTCAGGTCTACATTCCCCACAACTTGGACCAACATCCTCAGCCCATAGCAGTAGTTGAGGATAAGTCTCTGAGCTACAGGGGGTGAAATCTGAAGACTAGGCAGCTTCTAATTATCCTGGGAACCAAGCTCTAAATGAGTCAAGTGCTCTCTGGGGATCACGGCTTTAACTGGGCTAGTATCTCCAAACAGATGTGCCATGCTGGCCACTCATGGTCCATCATCCTTATTTCCTGGCTGTCTGCCTCTTGTTTATGTTTTTCTTACTTGGCATTTTAGAATGCAATTTAGAATCAATTGGAGAATAGCAAATTTAAATGAAACCATAATGGCGCCAAAAGGACCTAGATACTTTTTTAGATGACAAGAGCATAGCTATCAAAGCCCATGAGTAGAGGCACAAGAGGTTAGGAGTAAGCAAATGGAGCACCAGGGCTTATGGAGACCCTTCTGAGCAACTGGTATATCTGGGATTCAGTCTTTTAAAAATTCCTGATATGCCGCCGGTAGTGTGATGGGTTGATAAAGGTAACATTTCTACAAAAATTCTTTTTTAAAGTAAATCTCCATTATGAACTTTGTTGTGGCAAAATATATATACCATAAAATTTACATGTGAACTGTGCTGTTCTAGGTCAGTAAGTCCATTCTCGGTGTGGTGTTACCATCAATCACCACCCTCCATTTCAAGAGCCTTAATTTTTTCCCAAACTGAACCTCTCTACCTGAGGAAATATAACCTTTCCTCCCTCTGTTCAGTCCTTTTAACAACCATTTTATGTTCTTCTCTCTCCTTTAAAACAATGTTTTGATTTTGGAGAGAAATAATTTTCTATCAAGAACATCTGTTGATTTTTTCTCCCTATGCCCTCTGTGGAACCAAACAGCATGAACAGTGTCTTCACTGGGATTCGGTTCCTAGTCAGTGCTAACATAAAGCCAAATAATCAGAGTCATTGCAGACTCTTCTTAAGATATGTCTAAACAAACTGACAAGCTTGAGAGAATATTCACAACATTGGAGTTTTCGGCAAATTTCATCCATGTAGACAATGTGTAATGAGTCAAAGGACTACAATATAAGGGTAGGGAACACATGTGAACACTGATCTCAAATTCAACAAAGTCTGCTACACTGGCTTCCAACAATAGGTGAGCTTTGGACTTGACCCTCACCCAGCGAAGTCACTGTCATGTTTTATCTCTGAATAGTGTGTTGGATTCTATTACTACACAGAAATAGGTGAAGGAAGAGAGAGAATAATAGAGGTGGGAGAGACTAAGGAATAAAGGGGTTGAAGACAAAAAAAATAGAGTTGGAATCATCACTGACCACTGACCACTCCATGAGATGTCAGACTCAGCTTATGACTCAATAAAACGTACCTGAGATGGAAGGTATGTTGGATGCTAACATCTTCGGGTTGCAAGAGAATGGCAAATACCTCAGTATCCCCAACTAAAAACATCAGACACAAAAACTGATTTGTATAGTAACAGAATTCATAAGGATAAGATAATGCAATTTGTTTTGTTCTAGATTGACTCAAAAATCCATAAACAATACTTGGTGATTATCATGACCTTCTAATTCTTACTCAATTTACCTATTGATGATGGTCTTAGTAGGAGGCAGGTAGGAGACCATAGACTGGTCAGTTAAAAGCAAGGGAGTATGGGTAAGGGAAGTATAAAACTAACTTCTGGCATGATGACAAGGTGATAGAGTTATATTAGAGTGATATTCACACAACAATGTAATATGTTGCACTTCGATGTCCTTGCACACTCAGGAATGACTGACAAGGTGACTGTGTTATATGTATTTAATCAACATAGACATATAAGTCATTTAGACCTAATGTATTAAACTAAAATTTTCAATTCTTTCTCATTATTCTTTCTTATGTTTTCTGATTTTCTCTATTATTTACATGAAAGGAAGTATATGGTTCATTAGGTATATCTGTTAGCAGAAACAGGAAAGTAAAGTCTAGGAGATACATTCTCCACCCTCCACACACAGACGAGTGTGGTCAAACCCAGAGAAATAGCTGCAGTAAGTAGAGGACTAGGACCAAAACCCTAAAATGCTCAGATGCTTCTGCACCGGGACTCCATGGTGGTTCTGGATAAGGAGATCTGTGTTTTCTTCTCAGGGTAGTCTGAAAGTTAGTAGGGTACATGCAAAGTACATGAAGTAAAAGAGGTCTGTGAGATAGTTTCACCATCATAAGATAATGCAAATTAATTTCTCCATAATTAGTGCTTGTAGTGAGAGAGGAAATATTGTCAACTCATCTCGTGAGTCTCTGGGTCATCTTGTGAGTCATCTTCTGTTGCCAAGATGACTGCAGAGAACTTGCAACATCTTTTTTTAAGTTGATTTATTAATTTTTATTTTTAACTAATTAATTTTTATTATAACATCATGAGATAGATGTTTACAAAGTTCTTCATGAGTTTCAGTCATACGATGTTGCAGCATCCATCGTCCTTCCAGTGCACATTTTCCACTACCAATGTCCCCAGATTCCATCCCCGATCCCCCAGCCTGCCTCTATAGTAACATCATTTTTTAAGGTCCACTGAGAGAACAAGCCCTTTGATACCTCTTTATCAACCCAATCAGCAAGTGAGGAATAAGCACCAATTTTTAAAGATAATGCTTATGGTACCTCTCTCAGCCAAGATGCATGACCATCCCTGAAGGAAGGAGCAACTCTAGTCCTTCCCAAGAGGCTTCAGGGAGAGACTTTGCCAACTTGCAGACGTTTTAGCTTTACACACTAAGGTGGAACCCCCCAACTGTCCCATCAGTGTCAAGACTCACTTTTGGCCACTGCTCCTCTTCTGCTGATTTATTAGAAAAGGCAGCATCCTGGGTAGTTCCTAAAACAAACATATGGCATTTGTGGTCATTTCACTGTAATGAATCCCACCCATGTTTCAGTCTTCATGCAATACCTTCAGTGCTGCCTCCATCTGTTACCATCTCTTTTGAGGAAAATCTAGATTATCTACCTCAATTCTCCTCTCTGTTAATGAGTCATGCGTTTCTACTAATGAGAACTATAAATGTAAAAAGTTCATGTTGAAAAGAAAGAATGTTTTACAGATGATGCAAATTAATTTCTCCATAATTAGTGTTCATAGTGAACACTCATATTTTCAGCCATCACACTATAGCTTCAGTGCTATCTCCGTCTGATACCATCCCTTTTTGAGGAAAGTTAGATTATTTTACCACAACTCTCCTCTCTATTAATGGATATTTACTTCAGTGAATGAGACCTATTAATGCAGAATGTTCATATTGAAAAAAAAGCATGTTACAGGAACAAAGGAGACAGTGTTCTGTATCAAATAGAGATTCTTTATATAAAACAGCTTTAATTGATTCCTCAGCAAAAGAGATTGACAAAAAGATCCAATGAAAAGTGGGAAAGGCAGATAAATTCATGGACTAGTCTTTAGAGTCCTGTGAGCTTAGCTGAAG
Organism: Cryptotis parvus; assembly: GCA_021461705.1. NCBI lineage: Eukaryota > Metazoa > Chordata > Mammalia > Eulipotyphla > Soricidae > Cryptotis > Cryptotis parvus. The sequence goes on along the minus strand of JAJIBD010009081.1, from coordinate 29,653 downwards.
AGCTCATTGTGGACAACCATCATGGACTCCCAGCAGCCATGACTTTCATTAGAGCAGGATTGACTCTGGATCTTGTTGAATGTGACATGACAAAGAAGACAGATGTCAAGCATCCTCGTTCAAGCCCACTTTGAGAAACTTAAAACGTTTTTAAAATTTTAACTTAAGTGCCAAAAACCACTAACAATTATAGACCTCATTCCCATAACCTGAAGGAGTGGCTTGAGGCTCTTTGTGTTGCTGGAGTGAGCAGATGCCCTTGGGCAACACTAGCACAGGACAGGATGTATGGAGATTTTATTGGTGCCTGTTTTAGCAAATCGATGAACAACAGGGAGACAAATGAAAGTGAAGTGAAAACTTAAGTGTGCCCCTCCGGGTGTTGCAGGTGTGGCTGCGGTGCCTGGCTGCACTGGCAGGTGGCAGACAGGAGACAGGTTGTTTACACCAAGGGCTCTGCCCCGTGATGGTCTGACATAGAAAAAGACTGGGCCCCCTGGGATAAACCCAGAGCCTGGCATGCTACCCGTGGTGTATTTGATATGCCAAAAACAGTAACAATAATGAACCTCATTCCCAGTGAGTGGAGACATTACTGGCACCCACTGGAAGCAAACTGATGAACAACGGGAAGACAAGCGACAAGTGTGATAGCAGTAATTCATCATAAATGTATGTCACTGATTCTCCCTAGAAAGGGTTTTAGTTGTTAAAATATACAATAGTGCACAGTATTCTAAACAACAAGTATAACAAAATCCCTGAAGATAACCTAGCACTACTCTTCCACAACTAAGCTGATTCTATTTGTTCAATCCCCATTCTGCCATTCTGTTGTTGTAGTTTGAGTCCAAATCTTGGCTAAGAGAGGGTTTGCTGTCTTGCTAATTCCTCTCTAGTGACTAAATCTAAAAAGGTTCAAAATGGCCTCTAAAGAGAATGCTTTTCCTTTTTGTTCTTTCTTCATTTGAAGTAAAAGTGGCTTTATTTGGAAGTTCTGAGGAAGGGGAGAGTGGACAAGGGAGAGGAGGGAGAGAAAGGGAGAATAGAAGGGATGGAGGAAGTATGAGAGGATGAAGGAGAGTGGGAATGAGGGAGAAGATGTGGGAGAGGGAAGGAGGGAGGAAGAGGGAGAAAGAAGGCTAGGGAGGGAGTGAGAGAGAGAGACTTATGCATCACAGCATTAAAGTATGAAAGTCCACATCTCAAAGGAGTGTTATGTGGGCGACCTGTGTATGGGATGGCAACAGATGTGCCTAGAGAGGCTGCTTTTCTGAGCAACAGAAATACCAACACCTACCCCTGAATCTGTGATGCACTCTTCCAGGCCTTGTTTGTTTTCATTCCCACTGCAGATGATTTACCGTTTATTTTTATATTCTTTCTCTCTCCACTCTCTCTCACTCACTGTATTCATTTCTCTATGCCTGATTCATAGTTGCCTCAAGGACACAGAGATGTTAGTGAGTTAACTGTTAGCGGAATACACTATTTGATGCTGTTTGATCATTGAATTAGTTGCCAAATCAATCAAAAATCCTGAGTCCAATATTCTTCGCCATTTAACATGGGTTTATAGTTGAGGTGAAATACTTAGTATCTATCAAACAAGAGAGACTCTTATAAATATGCAAAGGTTACAGTTGGCACTTGATTTTTATTTGTTTAGGGGTCACATCCAGTGATGCTAAAAGATTATTTCTGGATCTGCACCCAAGAGTTATTCCTGGTGGTGCTCCGGGGACCACAGGAGATGCTGGCTATAGAATCCAGTTGGCTGCCTCCAAGTGCTTTACCCACAGTACTATTCCTCTAGTGCCCCTGATGTCATTTCAAAGAGCTGTACTCTTAGAAGAGGAGAAAAATAAAACATACTGGTCTAAATAAAGTCCAGCAGCATATCATTTAATTCCTGATAAAGATTTTCTTCATCCCTCAATATATTCAAAAACCTAAAGATACATATGTCCCAAGGAACCGCCCTGTAGTGCTGAGGTGAGGAAACATGTATGCTGGGCATCAAACTCAAGCCTCACACATCCTGATCATGTGTTCTACACTCAAGCCATCCCCTTTTTAATAGGTTGTTGTACAGAAACTTCTTAATTATGAAGAAAAAGTTTATTGTTTCAAAGAGTCTTATAGTTAACGTTTATCAGTGTGTTTAAGAGATCTTTTCTTAATCCAAATCTATGAAGGTATCTCCATTCTCTCTTTTCTAAATTTTATTACTCAACTGCATGATATACCAAGCTCTTCATAATTGGGCTTCAGTCACACAGTGCTCCACCACTCATCCCCAGATTCCCTCCCTCCTACCCTAGCCTGCCTCTACGGCAGGCACTTTGCTTCTCTCTCTCTCTCTCTCTCTCTCTTTATATACAGATATATATATGCCCCTATTCTTTCACATTGTGGCTTGCAATATGTACATTTACAGGGTGTCATGTATATGTCTTTGCCTATATAAAAGCAAAGTCTATACATTTAAAATTTTTAATAAAAATGAGTGATGAGATTCCAGTGATATCACAGCGAATAAAGCACATGATTTGCATGAGGTTGATTTGGGCTGAAACTCTGGCATTGCTACGGCTTCTTGAGTAACTCCAGGAGTGCCCTTGACACACAGACAGTAGTAAGCACTAAATATTTCACAAGTTTTTTAACAGTTATTTAGAAACTTATAGGACAAAGATAATTGTGTGTGTTCTTATCTTGACCACAGAATACTTTCTCTCCATGTTGCCACCAAAACTCTCCTGAGCACCAGCAGGGACGGCTCCTCTCAGCCTCAGAGGGACACTTACCCCAGCCCAGCAGCAGCAGTAACCCCAGGCACAGCCTCAGCCCCATAAGCTTTAAGAACCGTGTCCACGGGACGGTAGCTGTCACTCTTCCTTCCTCGTCTAGCTTCCTTGTGTTCCTTGTGCCTGTCTTATTGTGTTCACCTTTGAAAGGCAGCAGAACCCAACTGTGAAAGAGAGATATATTTAGGAAGAAATTTTTTGAAGCTGGAGGAATATTGGGCTGTATGTTCTAGACAAAAAAACTAACATGGGGTCAGAGATAATATAGGAGTAAGATTCTTACTCCTATATTGTCCTTCAAGCTGCCAAGCCTTGTTGAGTCCATGACACTACATATGGCCTCCTGAGAACCATGAGGGTAAATCCTGAGCACCAACAGCTATAGTCCAAAAAATAAAACAAACAAAAAACTCCCTGAACCACCCAGTCTCTGATATGGCCTTCTAAGGTAATGGGTGCACAGAGCTTACTCAATAGTGCTGGAAGAAGACTAGTCTTTAAGAGAAGCTCAGGACGAGCACTGGGGACTCATCAGGAAATCCAAGTTCACTACAGCTGAGGAAGGTTTCTTAATTCGGATTCCACACCTATAGCTCAAAACTAGAGAGAGTTTCACATATTGAGTGAATGTATTCTGCGATAGCGGCAACTCTTCCCTTTGAGTAATTACTAGGGACATTTTCTCCTGTGTGATCTCAGAGACAGCTGGCTTCCTTCTTTGGCATCATTAACAAGGATGCATTTACATCACTCCAAATGTTCCCTGATTCATTTCTGTCATAGATTCCTTTAGGGACAATGGAATGACAAATTGATGCAATATACTGACATGTATCCTCTGCCCATTGAACTGAAACTCTGATATCACTGAGTAGAGCTCTGGCCCCAAGATTAAGAGTCAGCAGATTGCTTTGTGCAGTGGAAATCAGAAACACTGCCCTAGGTTCAAATCAGGATGAGAGAGCTGAAATTTAAAGTCAAGGTGACAAAAAGATTTTAATGTCAAAATTTAAGACATTAGCCACAATATTGAAGAACAGTTTTTTTGTTGATGAAATCATCCTTGTCATGGGCAAAAATGCATTGAGCCTGACTTCCAGAACAAAGCTCAGAGCCTGGAACTGTGGGTCTAGGGGAGATGGATACGCAAGATGAAATCAACAAAGGCCATTTGGACACAGACTCCTGTGAATCTAGACACTTGATGCCATCAAAAATTGCTCAAGGGGTTGGAGTGATAGTCCAGCGGGTAGGGCATTTGCCTTGCACGTGGCCAGCCCATGCCAGCCTGGGTTTGATCTCCGGCATCCCATATGGTCCCCCGAGCACTGCCAGGAGTAATTCCTGAGTGCAGAACCAGGAGAAATCCCTGAGCATTGCCGGGTGTCACCCCCCAAAAAAAAAAGGCAAAAAAAAATAAAATAAATTGCTCAAAAGCTTAAAATATACAACAAGAATAAAAGAAAAAGAACCAGAATCAAAGTTAATGTACTACCACTCACATCCATCCAATCCCTGACACCAGCTTCCTTGAAGATCTTTGTTTGGACTAGATGAGCATTATTAACTACACTCATTTTTTTAAAACATATAACTTCTGAGAGTTTGAATCTAGACAGACTGAATTTCAACTTATACCTAATCAATCTTAAAGATCTTATAGACATTAAAGAATCTTCACTTATTGAGGCACTGGGGAATACAGACATTCCTGTCTCTCATGTTGGAATTGTTATGGGGTTGTATAAGAATGTTCTCAATTAATACCTATTTTATAAGTCATCCATTAATAACTGAGAAAGAAAGGATAAAAGATTCACAAAGTCCCTGAGAAAAGCTCTATCCTTTCTTAAAATATTGGTCTTAGATGTTTGCTATGACATATCATAAGAGAACATTCCTTAGATTAGGCTGTACTCTAATTCAGATTTTAGGAATAATCAGCAAATTGTCTACTTTTTGGAACTGCTAAGTTTAATGAAGTCAACTCTTTAGAGAGATCAGTCTATGCCTGTTCGGAAGTTATTTTGCTTACTAAAAATGTGGCAATAGTCATCTTAGGTACTAGTTAAGAGCAGAGTCAAGTTGGGACATCTACATTTCTTACAGAAATATTTTATGGAACTGTGATCTCAAGACCTGCACCAATGAAAGGTGCCTTCCACCCAGGGAAAACGACTTTGTGGAGTGTAGTTTCCTGGGTGGAGGCTGTTCGTGATGCCACAAATGAATCTCTCCTTCAATATTGCATTGGATTCACATCTTGGCCTCTTTTACTGGACTCCCATGAGGACAGCCTAGCTAAATAAACCATGTTAGGCCAATAGTCTATTCCAATAAACAACCCCCAAATTCACAATATTAATGGTGAACACAAGAATCAAATACAATCCTGATACACTTTAGTGGGAAGCTTGGACCCTCCGGCATGGTAAGAACTAGAGGTCTGGGGGAAACCCATTATTTTTTATTGTGGGTGCAGTTTGTTTTAGTAAAAACGATTTAGAACTGCACTGAACTCCTGAGTTTACATCCATTCCCCACCTGCTTCGGAAGTAGAAGAGAACTCGTTTCCTGTTATCACTGGGGATCCCAGAAGCTCCCCAACAGGTGTTTAATATTCGTCTGTTCCAGAGGAACCCCCCCACCCCCAGACCACAGCCCAAAGCCCGAGAATGTCACAGAGGGAGAAAACAGCCTGTAGCATGCCAAACCACCACTCGGAGGTCTGCTGCCTCCCTCCCCCAGCTGCTGCCCTCAAATCACCCTGTCACCCACAATCTCAGGTGTGTGATCATCTCCTGCACTGGTGGGCTCCCCCAGACAAAACCACTCAAAGCTGGACCGTCAAAAGGGAGCCAAGAGCATGGTGCGTGCTGAACTTCTGCTGGGACTCCTGATGCCTCCATCCCCATGCTGCTGCCCTCCAATTACCCTTCCACCCCCAATCTCAGGTCTCACATCCCAAAACTCAAAACTGCGGCAGACACTACTGCATGAATAACTTGGTGTATAATGTTACAAGGTTTCAGTGAACATAGGACCCAACAATTCTTTCCTTCCACAAAACTCTGGAAACAGCTTAGGAACCCCCTAACTGCACTATCTAGAAACACAAGTTCACACAGTTTGCAACCTGCAAAACGTTGTAATGGTAAAGTAACACAGAACTCCACCAAGCTCAGTGAATGAAACTGTTAGCCCAGTTGAGCCAAGCAATGACAATGAGCTATATAACCCTGTGAGAAGGAATTTAGGAAAGAACTGTTAAGGATACTTAAGGAGCTCTAGAAGCAATGGTATACAAAGTCAATAAAAGAGAAGAGGATGTGAGAGAAGTAATGAGGAAAATGCAAACTAAAATATAAGCAGATATTACAGATATTAAAAAAGTGATAAGTGAAATTAAAAACTCACTGGAAGGCCTCCACAGTAGAGTAACAACTGCTGAAGAAAGAATTAGTGAGCTCCAAAATGATGTACAGAGAATATCTAGACAACAGCAGAAGATGGGAAAAAACACTTATAATAAGTGAACAGACAACAAAAAGAGATAATCAGGAGGAAGTTAAAAGGAATAACATAAGGATCATTAAGGTCCCAGAGGGGCAGAAGATAATCCGAAATGAAGCAACTGTCAAAACATCATTGCTGAAAAGTTCCCTAATAAAAGAGCGTTTGCTCCCAGATTCAGGAGACCTGAAGAGTACCAGCTAAAAGAAATCCCATTAAGAATACTCTAAGACACAACCTAATTAGAATGACAAAAACCATAGATAGAGATAAAATACTTAAAGCAGGAAGATCAATGAAAGAAATTACATACAAAGTAGCATCCCTAAGATTCACAGCAGACTTTTCAGATAAAAGTCAATGGTGATTGAGCCAAAGACAATGGTGCGAAATTGTGAAAAGGCTCAATGAAACGAAGGCCTTACCAAGAATACTTCACCCATCTAGACTCACATTCAGATTTGAATGGAAGATACACCACTTCATGTATAAACAACAGTTAAAAAACTTCATAGACTCAAAAACAACTTTTTTAAAAATTTTTTTATTATACCACCGTGAAACATACAATTACAAAGGTGTTCATAATTGGTTCTTGGTAATACAGTATTCCAGCACCCATCCCTCCACCAGTGCCCCATTTCCACCACCAATGTACCCTCCCCCCCCCCCCAGGCCGCCTTAATAGCAGGTACCCCAGTTTCCTCTCTTTCTCTCTCTATCTCTCTCTGTCTCTGCATCTCTCTCCCTCTTATTTTACACATTGTGGCTAGCCCTGCAGATATTTAGAGTTTATCACTTAAGTCTCTTTGTGTATATTCAGTGGTGAGTTTTAATCTGCCATTACCATTTCCCATATTTAGTAAAGCACTGGTATCTATTTATATCCTATTAATGAATACAGTCATTCTATATCTGTCCTTTTCCTTCTGACTAATTTCACTCAGCATGATAGTCTCCATGTCCATCCATTTGCAGGTAAATTTCATAATTTCATCTTTTCTGACAGCCGCATAGTATTCCATAGTGTAAATGAACCACAGTTTCTTTAGCCAGTCCTCTGTTCTCGGGCATTTAGGTTGTTTCCAGATTCTAGCTATAGTGAATAGTGCAGAGATGAATAAAGAAGTACAGATAGTGTTTCTGCTATGTGTTTTTCGGTCTCTAGGGTATATTCCCAGGAGTGCTATTGCTGGATCAAATGGGAGCTCAATATCTAGCTTTCGGAGGAATGCCCATATTGTTTTCCAAAAGGGCTGGACCAGTCGGCAATCCCACCAGCAGTGGATGAAAGTCCCTTTCAAAACCAACTTTAAAAAGAAGGACTGATTGCTATGGCAAATACATCCAGTAGTATATTGAAGTGGTGAGAGTGGGGAAACTTGTCTTGTCCCTGATCTTAGGGGAAGGCTTTCAGATTTTCCCCATTGAGAATGATATTCAATGTGGGCTTTTGGTATATGTCTTTGATTATATTGAGGAAAGTTCCTTCAATTCCCATTTTATGGAGGGATTTGACCATGAATCGGTATTGGGTCTTGTCAAATGCTTTCTCTGCATCTATTGATATGATCATATGGTTTTTAGTTTTTCTCTTATTGATATGATGCATTATGTTGATTGACTTGCAAATGTTGAACCATGCTTGCATTCCTGGGATGAATCCTAATAAGTCATGATGTATAATATTTTTGATGAGTTTTGGGATTCTGTTCACTAATATTTTGTTGAAGATCTTAGCATTTATGTTCATCAGAGAGACTGATCTGTAGTTTTCTTTTTTTGTGTTGTCTCTGATTGCTTTAGTTATCAAGGTGATATGTGACTTGTAGAAGCTATTTGGGAGTGTTTCTGTTTCTTTTTATTTCCTGGAAGAACTTGAAAAGGATTGGCAGTAGTTCCTCCTTAAAGGTTTGGAAGAATTCACTAGTGACTCCATCTGGACCTGGGAAAGAATATTCATCAATACCCATCTGATAAGGGGATAATATCCAAGATATTTCAGGTACTAGTAGAACTTTACAAGAAGAAAACAGCCAATCCCATCAAAAACAGGGAGAAGAAATTAACAGAAACATTCTAAAAAAAAGAAATTTGAACAAACAAAGGCATATGCAAAGGTGTTCTTCATCACAAATCATCAGGGAGATCACTGTATCACTGTATCACTGTCTTCCCGTTCATCATCGATTTGCTCAAGCGGGCACCAGTAACATCTCCATATGACCTGTCTCATGCAAGTAGAGCCCAAGGGCACCTGCTTGCTCCAGGAACATAAAGAGCCTCAAAACCATTCCATCAGGTCATGGGAATGAGGTCTATAATTGTTACTGGTATCTGGCATATCAAATACGACAAAGGTAGCTTGCCAGGCTCTGCCGGCAGGTAGCATACTCTTGTAGTCATCTCAAAATCCAGCATTTGTTGATGAACCACATGGCGCAAGCAGCTGCGAGGGGCCGGACTGTGATAGGCTGGTCTGCTGGGTGGAGTTCTGATGAGGGGGAAGTCCAGATGTGGAAAATGGAGGTCCTCATGGAGTGGGGGGGTCGTCTGGCTTGTTGTGAGGCTCTGCTGGGGTGGCGGACCAAGGCTAGAACCTGCCATCCCTCCCGGGCGTCCTCATGAGCAGTTGGGCTCAGTGAGAGCCAGTAGCAACTCTGCCCCACGTCTGTGAGTCTCTGGATCAGCATACCTGGGCCGGATTAAAAAGACTGCAGCAGGGTGGATCTCGGTGAGCCGGGCTGTGATAGGCTGGTCTGCTGGGTGGAGTTCTGACGAGGGGGAAGTCCAGATGTGGAAAATGGAGGTCCTCATGGAGTTGGGGGTTTTCTGGCTTGTTGTGAGGCTCTTCTGGGGTGGCGGGCCAGGGCTAGAACCTGCCATCACTCCTGGGCACCTCAGGAGCAGTTGGGCACAGTGAGAGCCAGTAGCAGCTCTGCCCCATGTCTGTCTTTGGATCAGCATACCTGGGCCGGATTAAAAAAGACTGCAGCATGGTGGATCTCGATGAGCCGGGCTGTGATAGGCTGGTCTGCTGGGTGGAGATCAGGGAGATGCAAATCAAAATAACAATGATGTATCATTTCATGCCACAGAGACTGGCACACATCCAAAAGTGCAAGAACAGCCAGTGCTGACGTGGATGCGGGAGAAAGGGACTCTCACCTATTGTTGGTGGCAATGCCAACTGGTCCAACCTTTTTGGAAAACAATATGGACATTCCTCCAAATCCTGGATATTAAGCTCCCATTTGACCCAGCAATACCACTCCAGGTAATATACCCTAGAGATTCAAAAACACACAGAAGAAACTCTATCTTCACTTCAATGTTCATTGCAGCACTATTCACAATAGCCAGAATCTGGAAACAACCTAAATGCCTGAGAACGTAAGTCTGGCTAAAGAAACTATGTTATATCTACACAATGGAATAATATGCAGCTGTCAGGAAAGATGAAGTCATGGATTTTACCTGCGAATGGATGGACATAGAGATTATCATGCTGAGTGAAATTAGAAGGTAAAGGACAGATATAGAATGACTGCATTCATTAGTGGTATATAAATATTTACTAGTGCTTTACTAGTGTGGGAAATGTTAACGCTATACTAGAACTGAACATTGAATGTACACAAAGGGACTTACATGATAATCCCTAAATGTCTGTAGGGCTCGCCACAATATGTAAGAGATTAAGAAAGAGAAAGAGAGAGAGAGAGAGAGAGAGAGAGAGAGAAGAGGGAATAGTGCCTGCTCTAGAGGCAGGCTGTGGAGGTGGGAGGGAATTTGGGGACATTGGTGGTGGGAGTAGGGCAATAGTGGAGGGACAGGTGCTGGAAAATGTATGACTGAAACCTAATCATGAACATTTTTTAATTTTATATCTCACTGTGGTATATTAAAAGTTTTTTTAAAATCCCCTGAAGACTACCAAAAAGTAATTAATAAATGCAGTGAAGTGACATGATGCAAAAATCAATATATACAGATCTGTTGCATTGATACAAGCAAAGAATGAAAGAAAACAGATGTTAAAAAAGACAACTGGAGGCATTTAAATGAATATGTTTGTAGAGATGAAAAATTGTAATTTCCAAGACTTACATAAAATTGTAGAACAGTGCAATTCAATAAAGTTTTTATTATAAAGAAAAATAGTTAAAATAAGTAAAAAATAATCAAATACAAATCCAATCTAAAAGTATCAGTAAGTTCAAGCCAAAGAAAGCATCAGCTGAATCCGGGCTAGCAGTCCCCAACAGATCACAGGAAGCACCAAAGAGTGAGGTAATATCCTTTAAGGGAAAAGAGAAGCCCACCATCTACTGAGCTTCCCCAGTGTCCTCCTTGGTAGCGAGAGGGGGACACTAACAATGCACCAAAAGTATCCACTTCCATACTACAAAGCATTATGGGAAAACAATGCAGACTCATACCATGAGAGTGTATGAAGAAAAGAACCTTGAAGCTTTAACAAGGAATATCCATATATGTAATCTCTCTGATAAAGAATTCAGAAATCAAATGGTGAGAATGTTAATGAGCTCAAAGAAACAATGGAAAGGACTTTCAATAAAATACAGGAGGAAAGGAAAGAAACTGTAGAATGGGCAGCCAATAAAATACAGGAGCAAATAAGAGCAGAATAGGAAAACTACAAACATCAGTGTCATTAAGAAAACTTTTGTAGATGAAATGAAAAACTCAATGGGTGCACTCAAAAGTAGAATGACAAAAGCCAAAGACAGTATCATTGAACTTGAAAATGAGCTGCATGAAACATTCAAGCAACAACAGAAATTTTAATGGCCAAAAGGTACATGAATATTGCTTTCCATTACAGTCAAAAGGGAGATGCAGATCAAAAGACAAATAAAATATAATCTCACACCAAAAAGACTGCCACACATCCAAAAGAACAAGAATAATCAGTGCTGGCACAATTAAGGGTAGAAAGATACTCTCATATATTGCATGGGAGAAAATCCACAGTCCAGCTTTTTGTAAAACATTATGGTCACTAACAAAAAAAATAGTAATTGAGCTTTCATTTAACCCAGCAATATCACATCTAGGAATATATTCTGATGGAGAAGAAACACAGCATAAATAGCATCTATATTTCTATGTTCAATTACAACACTATTCACAACAGTCAGAATCTGGAAACAAACTGATTGCCCAAAACTAGATGACTGAATAATGAAACTATGGTACTTCTGCCCATGGAAGATATTGCAGCTCTTAGGAAAAACGAAGTCATGAAATTTGCCTATAAGGTACCAGGAGGAACTGTCAGTGGTTGGAAACTAATATAACCTTCTGGGAGAGGAGTGTCATAAGATAGAGATGGTATGAGTTTGATAATAATAGTTGGAAATGGAATAGTAACGCTAACAGGAATTGAGTATTTTAAATTGGTAAAGGGATATACATGATACACTTCAATTTCTGTACTGCAAACCATACTATGCACAAGGACAGAGAGAGAGTGAAGAAGAGAGAGAGAGAACATCTGCCACAGAATCTGGTTGCTTGGGTGGAGAATGCTATAAACTTGGGATCTTGAAGCTGGAAAATGTGTACTGGTGGAGGGATCAGTGCTGGAACACTGTATGAGTGAAACCCAGACAAACCGCTTTGTAATAATGATCTATCTCATGGTGATTCAACTAAAAAATGTGTAGACCTACTATTATTTATATGCAAGAAGTGGTAATCCCTGAGCCCACAAAGATTAAAGCAGTGGCCTCATAGTGATTAGAGAAAATTTAGTTTCAACTGCATATAGAATGCAATGTGTGAGATGATGTAATATTTTGAATACTGTGAACTATAGTAAAAATATCTGAAAAGAGTTCCCTTGGAGGCACAGTAGAGGAAATGTATAATGAAATACCTAGACTTTGATACAATGAAAACAGACTTGTTTTGCCCTCTGATTAAAGATGGAGGTAGAACTAGAGACAACACTGCCAGGAATTAACACATAGTTATAGAAGAAACACAAATAGAAGCCAAAGTTCTCCATGTTGGTAATACAGAATGAACTGGGCATTTTTTCCAATCAGAAGACCTGGCTCCTGGTTTCTGGGGAATCTTGCCAATATCTTAGAATCTATACTCTAACACTGGTCAGACAGTAGGACACCTTTTTAGCTGTGAGAGGAACTGATTTGTCTCTAGTGATAGTGTATCAGAGGTATTACTATCACGCAAACTTAACAACACGCTTGAATTGCTCCCTTCTGCATGAAAGTGACCCAGTTTCTAGGATTTGCTAATGAGGGAATGGGCATTTCTCTTTCTTCCATCATTGAAACTGCCCATAATGTCATACCAGTTCAATGTCCTGAACAAGACTCTAGAAATATTTTATTCATTGAGTTATATCTAGGAAGTTTATTGAGCATTTAATTAAGCCAGGTTTTGGCAATCACTTCCTAACTGGAGAAGTCAAACTAGGCATGAATTAGTAATATTGAAAGCCCTGTGATATCCAGATACCTGTGCACTGGTGTATATAAGATGCACATGAACACACACACACAAACACACACACACACACACACATACACAAGCAAATATTGCCCACAACATGAAACTGAGCAGAGCTTGCTTCTTTCTGGCTTAAAATATGCCAAAATCAAATTACTATTGATGAGTTTAGGAATTCAAAAATAAATATAAATCAAAGAAAGACCAGTTACACATCTATAGAAAAACTAACACTTTATAATATCAAAGTCTTATCAATAAAAAGGGAAAGTAGAACATGACAAAGCCCAGGAGAATGTGCATTCATTGAGACCCAATTTCCTGGCCTAGATAGCATTTTCTGCAAACTGTCCTCTAAAACACTTATTATATGTTACATGAATAAATGACATCATAATGAAAAGCAAAAATTAAAAGACTACTAAAAATATCAATTCACATAGGAAAAACAAAGGATCACCGGTAATGGTTTTATACAAGATAATTTTTTTAATTCCACTGTTTTTACTCTAAGAACATGTAAAATAATCAGAACACAATGGAAACAGCAGAGACACTGAGCCTCACAGATCATGATGCCACTGTCTCACCTGTCTCAAGGAACCAGTAGAGTTCAACAAGATCTGAATAACTATCTCTAGGCAAACCTCTGAGATGAGCTTCAAGCATCCCAAGCAACTGCCACTTGGAGTGGTTAAACTGTCCCTTGGAACCTTGGGAGCAGCTTGCTTTCCAGGCAGAGTAGTGTGTTGTGTCTCATCTCTTCCACTGACAACCCATACCCCTAAGGACTAGATATGACCCCATCCGGTAAATAGAAATCACTATACCTGCCTGGCAGATATGAAGATGGTAACACAAATAGCCTAATTCAAGACACAATGATTCCTACTTTTGCTCAATCTCTCCCTGTATTTATATTTGTTTGTATCCTTGGCATTTAGCGTATATGGTTACACGTTATCAAAGTTGACCAGACCATGGATATCACTTTGAACTATTTATCACCTCCTCTCCTACTCTGCTAATTCAGCCATCCCATAAACATATCTGTGTGCATAGAGTCCAGCCCTGGTCAGCTGGTCCTGTTCTTTCTTCCTCACCAGAAGTCCTGTGCCCAATTGTGCCTTTCTTTCGTTACTGAAGTTTCCCAAATGGTCTCCCCACTCCCTCAAGCCATACTCGCATTTTTTTTTTTGCTTTTTGGGTCACACCTGGAAATTCTCAGAGGTTACTCCTGGCTCTTCACTCATAAATTGTCCAGGGGACCAAATGGGATGCCGGGATCGAACCCAGGTCGGCTGTGTGCAAGGCTAGCGCCCTACTCGCTGTGCTATTGCTCCGCCCCCATACTCGCATCTTTTAAGGAAGCGATTTAACATGCTTGCTGGAATTTTATTTTTTTAGAAATAAAGATCAGATATAGTCCTGTCTCCATATTGCTTAGTTCACCTCAAGTGCAGAAATCCTGAGACTCCCAGGGAAGAGGAGGGCAAAGAACCAGGGAGAGAAATTCATGAACCTTTTGTATATACACTTCAGTGTTGAAAAGAATTTTTAAATGTTTAATAAAATGTGGTTTCTTCTTTGACAAGTCAATGACAGAGACCAAAATATTTATTAAAAACTATTAAAATAAAAATAAGAATTTAGATGTTGAAGATATAATAGTAAAGATACATAAAATGAATGTCTTCATCACTGCTTATACTGATTAAAAATGATGTCAAATATATCAAACAGTAATCAATCTGGTTCTTTACTTGTTTTCTGTTTTTCCTCTGGTAATGGTAATCAAATCTATGGCTTCATGTATGCAAAGCATATTGCTCTACCATAACATTTCTCCCCTAACTCAGATATAATATAAATGTTTCAAAAGCAAGTATAATTTGAGCAAAGTTAATATTATTATAAATAATGCAAATATTATAATATAATGTAATCTCTACCATTGTCCATTCCTCACCCATTCTTGATGCTCCAGTGTATTATATTGGCAGTTCATCATCAGGAAGGGGTGGAATTACTGGTCCTTCATTGACCACTACTGTACATACCAATTATAAATCTGCTCAACAAGTGGAGACTCGCCACTCTGATGTATTTATTATCCCATATATCTGGTCCATGTAATGTGGTGAGTGATTCTGCATATGCAGTTGGTCTGTTTCCTGGGATTGTCACTGCTTCTTCAAATGCCCATAATCCTATAATTCAGGAGCTACTCCAGGAGCTGCAAAAACTCCTCCAAGAGAGAAAATTCCCTATATTTGTTTCCCACATCCATTCTCACAGTCAGCTCCCTGAACCTATGGTCAGAGGAAATGAAAAGGCAGATCTCTTGGCTGCTCCAGTATTTAAATCAGTTGAGGAAGAGCACCAAGCTTTGCATACAAATGCCCACTGTCTACAATTACATCATGGCATACCATGGAGGCAAGCCAGACAAATTGTTCATGCTTGCTCTGTCTGCACTCCCTTACATTGCATGCCCATGTAGCTAGAGCTAACCCTCGTGGTTTTCAGACAAATGAATTATGACAAATGGATGTTACTCATACCAATTTGTTTCCAAATAAACCTTTCCTTCATATAGTTCTTACTTATTCTCATTTTATATGGGCCATCCCTATGAGTATAGAAAGAGCAAAAGCTGTCCATTCCTTTTTAATACAATGTTTCTCTGTCATGGGCATCCCCATGCAATAAAAATGATAATGGCCCTGCTTATACCAACAAAACTTTAAAATACTTTTGCAATGCTTTCATTGCAAAGGGATTTAATGATTTCATTTTAAAAGGATTTTAAAATTTTGTTGGTATAATCAGGACTATTATCATTTTTATTGCATGGAGGATGTTCATGACAGAGAAACACTGTATTAAAAAAGGAACAAACTGCTTTTTGCTCTTTCCAAAGTCACAGGGATGGCCCATATGAAACTACCACAAATGTGTGGAAGCATAGGTTAGGTAAGACAGAGATGGGAACAGTGTGCCAATAATTGTAGAAAGTCTATTACCACATAGAACTTAGCATTAAATACAGAAATACAGGCAAAAAGATACACATAATAACCTCTAAGTATATGTATTATAATCCACAACATGTAAGAGAAGGAAGAGAGAGAGAGAGAGAGAGAGAGAGAGAGAGAGAGAAGAGATGGGGAACCTTCCAGAGAAGCAGAATAGGGGAGGAGGGAGGGAATCGGGGACATTGGTGGTGGGAAATGGGCAGTGCTTGAAGGATGGGTGCTGGAACACTGTGTGGCCAAAACCCAAACATGATCATTTTGGTAATTGTTAAAAAAAAAGTGCTGACACCAACCTAGAACTGAGCATTAAATACAGGCAAAAAGATCACTGTATCACTGTATCACTGTCTTCCCATTCATCTTCAATTTGCTCAAGCGGGCACCAGTAATATCTCCATATGACCTGTCTCATGCAAGTAGAGCCCAAGGGCATCTGTTTGCTCCAGGAATGTAAAGAGCCTCAAACCATTCCATCAGGTGATGGGAATGAGGTCTATAATTGTTACTGGTTTCTGGCATATCAAATACGACACGGGTAGCTTGCCAGGCTCTGCCTTGGGGGTAGCATACTCTTATAGTCATCTCAAAATCCAGCATTTATTGATGAACTGTGCTGTTGCTTGTGGCCCCGCAAGCTGGGCTGTGATAGGCTGGTCTGCTGGGTGGAGTTCTGACGAGGAGGAGGTCCGGATGTGGAAAATGGAGGTCCTCATGGAGTGGGGGGCCATTTGACTTGTTGTGAGGCTCTGCTGGGGTGGCAGGCCAGGGCTAGAACCGATCTGCCATCCCTCCTGGGCACCTCATGAGCAGCTGGGCACAGTGAGAGCCAGTAGCAGCTCTGTCCCATGTCTGTCTCTGGATCAGCATACCTGGGCCGGATTAATAAAGACTGTAGCAGGGTGGATCTCGATGAGCCGGGCTGTGATAGACTGGTCTGCTGGGTGGACTTCTGATGAGAGGGAAGTCCGGATGTGGAAAATGGAGGTCCTCATGGAGTGGGGGGGGGTCGTCTGGCTTGTTGTGAGGCTCTGCTGGGGTGGCGGGCCAGGGCTAGAACCTGCCATTCCTCCCGGGCACCTCATGAGCGGCTGGGGCAAAAAGATACACATGATAACCTCTAAGTGTATGTATTACAATCCACAATATATAAGAGAAGAAAGAGAGAAAGAAAGACAAAAAGAGAAAAGAGATAAAGAACCTGCCATACAGATTAAAACTCACCATTGAATATAAAGAGACTTAAGTGATAAACTCTAAATATCTGCAGGGCTAGCCACAATGTGTAAAAGAAGAGGGAGAGAGATGCAGAGAGAGACAGAGAGAGAAAGAGAGGAAACTGGGGTACCTGCTATTGAGGCAGCCTGGGGGTAGGCGGGAGGGGTGGGGTACATTGGTGGTGGAAATGGGGCACTGGTGGAGGGATGGGTACTGGAATACTATATTACCAGGAACCAATTATGAACACCTTTGTAATTGTATGTCTCACTGTGGTATAATAAAAAATTTTAAAAAAGAACCTGCCATAGAGGCAGGCTAGGGGAGGGGGTAGGGAATCAGGGACATTGGTGGTGGGAAATGGGCACTGGTGGAGGGATGGGTGCTAGAACACCGTATGACCAAAACCCAAACATGAATGGTGGTATAATAAAATATTAAGAATAAATAAATAAATAAAATCCTTTTGCAATGAATAGCAAATCAAACATATTACAGGAATCCCGTATAATTCACAAGGACAAGAAATATTGAGCGTGCTCACAGAACTCAGTTGTTGCTTAAAACTCAGTTGTTGAAGCTTAAAACTCAGTTGTTGAAGCAACAGAAAACAAGTCTGCCTCCAATGGATTCTTTATCTTTAACATTGTACACCTAACATTTCTTAAATATACCTCAAGGAGATCCCTACATTGTGACTGAAAGACACTTTCAAGAAGATATGCAAACTCAAAACCAGTTTATTCACCTATCTGGGTGAAAATTGATGATAAATGGGTTGCAGGTCACCTCCTTATTCCGGAAAGAGGTTGTGCTTTCATTTCCATAGATTATAGCCCTGAGAAGAAACTCTGGGTGTCTCTGTGTCTTGTCAAGATTAGAATTCTCCAAGAATCAGGAAACACCTAATTTCTTTCAATCACTTGTCACTTGTCTTGTCTTCCTGTTGTTCATCAATTTGCTCAACGGGAAGTAGTAACATCTCCATACGTCCTGTCACATGTTAGTGTAGCCAAAGGGCAACTGCTTGCTCCAGGACATGAAGAGCCTCAAAGCATTCCTTCAGGTCGTGGTATGAGGTTTATAATTGTTATTGTTTTTTTTTTTTGGCATATCAATTATGACACAGGTAGCTTTCCAGGCTCTGCTGTGCGGGTGGGATACTCTTGCAGTAGCCTCTCATCTCATTCATGTATTAATGAACCGTGCATCAGAAAAGCAGAAGCATGAAATGGGGAAAGATCAGTTTTTTGTTGGGTGGAGCTTGACAACCTGTGGAGCCCGGATGTTGAAAATGGTGGCCCTCATGTTGTGGGGGTTCCTCTGGCTTCTTGCGAGTCTCTGCTGGGATGGCAGGCCAGGGCTAGAATGCACCTTCCGTCCTGGATGCCTCTTGATCAGCTGGGCACAGGGAGAGCCAGGAGCAGCTCTACCCCGTGTCCCTGAATCTCTGAATCAGGCATACCTGGGATTGAAATGTATGGCTGCAGGGTGGGACTCTGACAAGCTGGGCTTGTTATCAGCTCTTCTGCTGGGTGGAGCTCTGATGAGCTGTGGAGTCCGGATGTTAAAAATGGTGGCCCTCATGGTGTGGGAGTTCCTCTGGCTTCTTGCAAGGCTGTGCTGGGATGGCAGGCCAGGGCTAGAACTCTCCTCCCTCCTGGGCAGCTCATGATCAGCTGGGCTCAGGGAGATCCGGTAGCAGACACATTTTTTAATGTTTCAGGGATTGTAAGATCATTTTCTTTGCTTCGGTTCAAGAAGGGAGACAAGTGAAGTGAAGTGATACCCTCTTATCTGAGTAGTGTTCCATAAGTTTCACTGGAAGGTCAGGGAATGTTCTCACTGCTATCCAAGTCAAATTTAATTTCATTTAGCTTAACCTAGCTTTATGCTCCTAAATCTCACCTTAAGATACTCTTAGGACTACTTTCTTTTAGAAATATTGTGTGTTCTTTCTTCTGTTTAAATCACACCCAATAGTGTCAGGGTTATTCTTGGCAATGTGAGTAGACGTCACCCCCAATAGTACATAGGAAACCAAATATGATAACAGGGATTTGAACTATAGTCTGACATCAGAAAGTGAAATATAGTAACACTCTGGTTCTCTTTCATGGAATTTAATCCAATGTAATATGGAAAGCAAAGAGAGAAGAATTTCTATTTTAGTCGAAGTCTATTTCAGATGTACTGCATTTATTTGGTTATTTAATTTATCTCTGCACCTTTCTCAAAAACCTAAACATCATATTTTAGACATTAAGAATTTGAAAACTTGGCATCTACATCCAGAATGCCAGTAGAAACTTCCAAAGGACATGTCATCAATCCAATTTTATGACCATTCTCTATTCAAGAAATGCTTGGGATAAAGTTAACTAGTTGACAGAAGGTGGATGACTCATCTCAAAGACTCTGACAAAATCTCTAAGAGATAGAAAGAAAATAAGGTTTGCTGTTATATAGAGTTATCTCCCTCTTCCTATGAAATGTGTGAAATTTTACTTATTTTTTAATTCTAATAGATTATTGTCAGAGAGATATGATAAAGCTGTCCATGATTGGTGCTTTGGTATTTGCTTAAACCTCTGACTTTTTTAATAAAGATATGCTGTACCATTAATTTTCAATGCACCATGGTCTGAAAAAGTTGTTGACACAATATCTATCTTCTTGATTTTATGGAGGTATGTTTTTTGGCACAGCATGTGATCTGTCTTGAAGTATGTTCCATGTGTGCTGTTGAAAAGTGTGTATTTGGCTTTTGAGGGGTGAAATGCCATGTATATATACACTAGCCTTGTTTCTTACATTTATTCTTTTATTTTACATATTATTTCTTACATTTATTGACCCTAAAAGGGTCAATATTTTCTTGGTGGTTTCAGTCTTGTTAATCTATCAAGAGTTGATAGAGCAGTGTTGAAATCTCCAACTACAATCATATTGCTGTCAGTTTCTTCTTTGAAGTCTATTAGCAGTTGTTTGAGGTATTTTGTTGGTGCCTTGTTGAGTGTGAATATGTTTAGGAGTGTAATTTCTTCCTGATATACGTTATCTTTTGATTATTAAAAGTGACCTTCACTGTCCCTTCTGACCTTTAACAGCCTTAAGTCTTTGTTGTCGGATAGTTGTATGGCCACTGTGGCCTTTTTGGAGGGGTTGTTTGAGTCAAGGATTTTTTTCCAGCCTTTTAACTTTTAGCCTGTCTTTGCTCCAATTTCTCAGAAGAATATCATGAAGGCAGCATAATATTTGTTTCCATTTTTTGATCCATTTTGCCACCCTGTGTCATTTTTTTTAATTAAACATTTTATTATACCACCGTGAGATATACAATTACAACGTTGTTCATGTTTGGAAGGTTTCGGTCACATAGTGTTCCAGCACCCCGCCCTCCACCAGTGTCCATTTCCAACCACCAATGTCCCCAATTCCCTCTCCCTCCCATAGCCTGCCTAAATGGCAGGTTATTTATCTCATTTCTCTCTCCCTCTCTCTCTTCCTTCTCTTACATATTGTGGGTTGCACTACATACACTTAGAAGCCATCATGTGCATTTTTTTGCCTGTATTTAGTGCTCAGTTCTATGTTGGTATCAGCCCTTTTGACATTTATTCACACATGTTCCCTTCTCTATCTTACCTAACCTCTGACTCCCACACGCTTGTGGTAATTTCCACTTTTGGTAAGATCACCTGGTATATTTATGTCATGCAAATAAATGCAGTCATTCTATGTCTCTCCTTTCCTTCTGACTAATTTCACTCAACATGATCCTTTCCATGTCCATCCATTTATAGGCAAATTTCATAACTTCATTTTTCCTAACAGCTGCATAGTATTCCATTGTGTAGATGTACCACAGTTTCTTTATCCAGTCATCAGTTCTCGGGCATACTGGTTGTTTCCAGGTTCTGGCTATTGTGAATAGTGCTGCTATGAAAATAAAAGTGCCGGATTGTGTTTCCGCTGTGTGTTTTTGGCTTCCCAGTGTATATTCCCAGGAGTGGTATGGCTGGGTCAAAAGGGAGCTCAATTTCTAGTCTTTGGAGGAATGTCCATATTATTTTCCAGAAAGGTTGTACAAGTCGACATTCCCACCAACAATGTATGAGAGTCCCCTTTTCCCGCATCTATGCCAGCACTTGTTGCTTTTACCCTTTTGGATATGGGCCAGTCTCTGTGGTGTGAGGTGATATCTCATTGTTGTTTTGATTTGCAATTCTCTGATGATTAGTGATGATGAGCGTTTTTTCATATGCCTTTTTGCCATTCGAATTTCTTCCTTGTCAAAGTTTCTGTCCATCACTTCTCCCCATTCTTTTTCTTTTTGGGTCACATCCAGCGATGGTCAGGGGTTACTCCTGGCTCTGCACTCAGGAATTACTCCTGGCGGTGCTTGGGGACTATATGGGATGCTGGGGATTGAACGTGGGCGGCACAGGCCAGCCGTGTGCAAGGCAAATGCCCTACCCGCTGGGCTATTGCTCCGGCCCCTCTTCTCCCCAGTTTTTAATGGGGTTGGCTGTTTTCCTCTTATATAGTTGTACCAGTGCCTGATATATTCTGGTATCAGATGGGTATTGGGTGAATATTCTTTCCCATTCTGTGGACTGTCTTTCTATCTTGGTCACTGTTTCTTTCGAGGTGCAGAAGCTCTTTAGTTTCATGTAGTCCCATATTTTTATAGTTTCTTCTAGTTGCTTTGTTAATGGTGTTTCACCTTTGAAGATGTCTTTAGCTTCAATGTCGTGAAGGGTTTTTCCTATATTTTCTTCAATGTACTTTATGGATTCAGGTCTGATATTGAGATCTTTAATCCATTTTGATCTGATTTTTGTACAAGGTGTTAGACACAGGTCCAAATTCATTTTTTTACATGTAGCTGTCCAGTTTTCCCAGCACCACTTGTTGAAGAGGCTTTCCTTACTCCAGTTTGGACTCTTTGCACCTTTATCAAAGATTAACTGATCATGTCTTTGAGGGTGGGTGTCAGGATACTCAACTCTATTCCATAGGTCCACAGGTCTGTTTTTATTCCAGTACTGTTGCAGGACTCCTAAGGGCCGCTGCATCTGCTCTGGATTGCCTCCCCGCAAATCACTCCGTAGATAAGGGGGTAGTCTAAATGTGGCAGTTTATCCGACCATGTATGCTGTACTAGCTGGTATAAATATTCTCCCATGCTATCACAATCATCGTGGGACTAGCTAGATCTTACCAGCATATTAGCCTGGCCACGTAGGACACCTAAGTAATTAGACCAGAGAGAAATGCTGTTTGCTTCCAAGCAAACAAGCATGGCTCCCTGATATACTCAAAGGCAACTAAAATATAAAACTACAATGAAGTAGAGGAGACTTGTGAAGGCTTGGAGAAATATTTAACTGGCATTGGTGTTGGTCTTTGGTACAGTGACATGCCATCTCAGAAACCCCCTTCTCTACATTACAAAGGAATTCCCAGCTCAAAACATTAGCACAGTAAAGGCCCTAGGTGAGATGCAGGGAGGGATTACCTAAGGGCATTGCACCCTCCCTGCTTTCCATAACGATGGGAAGAAGGTCTGAGTTACAGGGATATAAACTAGCCGGTTCCCGCTCTCCCGGGCTTCTTCCTTGTGGGATCTCGCCTTGTGAGCGTTTATTGCCCTTGGAAGCTTTTACACGTGGTGGTCGCCATCTTGGCCTACACGTGGCTGGGGTTCTAGCCTGGAATCCTAAGCATCGGGTTTTTCCTTTTGCTGATTTGTATGCCTGAACCTGTGATAAGTAAAGCCTTTTAAAACTGCATCGGATTCCTGAGTGTTCATCCATTCCTCGCCGGCTTCGGAGGTAGAAGGGAACTCCGCTTCCCGGCACTGTCAGGGACCCTGGCAGAGCGCCCGACACAGTACCACACTGTTTTTATTACTGCTGCTTTGTAGTACAGTTTGAGGTTGGGAAAGGTGATGCCTCCCATCTTCTTCTTCCCAAGGATTGCTTTAGCTATTTGTGGGGGTTTATTATTCCATACGAATTTCAGGAGTGTTTGGTCAATTTCTTTAAAGAATGTCATGGGTATCCTTATAGGAACCGCATCGAATCTGTACAAAGCTCTAGGGAGTATTACCATCTTGACAATGTTAATTCTCCCCACCTATGAGCAGGGAATGTGTTTCCATTTCCTTGTGTCCTCCTTTTATTTCTTGAAGCAGTGTCTTGTAGTTCTCTTTGTATAGGTCCTTTACACATCAAAGTCAAAGGCTGGAAGACCATTCTCCATGCAAACAACCCCCTCCAAAAAGGCGGGTGTGGCCATACTCATATCTGACAATATAGACTTCAGGCTGAAAAAGGTTAAAAGGGAATGAAGGCCATTTCTTAATAATTAAGGGGTATGTATACCAGGAAGAAATCACACTACTAAGCATATATGCGCCAAATGAGGGGGCCAGCAAAATACTTATAACAACTATTAATAGGCCACCCTTTGTATTTTAACTAGTGCCTTAGACCGTTGACATTGAGAGAGATTATTGTCATGGGATTTTGTACCTTCTTTCTGCATAAATTTGTTGTTCTTTTGGGTTTTGTCTTGTTTTATAGTAGCTCTTTAAGCCCTTCTTTTTAAGGTTGATTTTGGTTCTATGAAGGAACTAAATTGTTTTTGATCTATGAATCTGTTAACTGTCCTTCAAATCTGAATGAGAGTCTAGCCGAGTAAATAATTTTTGATTATACATTCATCTCACTGGGTTGTTTCACTACATCCCACCACTGCCTTTGGGCTTGTGGGTTTTCTTCTATAAGTCTGCTGAAGTCAAATGGATGCTCCTTTGTATAAAATTTCCTTCTTTGATCTTGCCACTTGAAGAATTTTATCTCTATCTATGGCATCAATTATTCTATGATATATCTTGGAGTCTTTGTGTTGGGGTCTCTTTTTGCTGGTATCATTCCAGCTTCTTGGATCTGGAGACCTGTATCCTTGAACTCTGCAAACTTTTCTGCATGGATTTTTTTTTAAACTGTACCAATGTTCTTGGGGTTGCTTTCCTGTCCCTCAGAGAATCTGATGATTCTTATGTTCTTCCTCTTGGATTCATCCCAAAGTTCTCTATTCTGCTGCTGCACATTTTTAGGTCTTTTATCATCTGTTGCATTCTCCTGATTGCTTTCTGCAGCTCATCCTCATTCATACTGATTTTGTCTTCTGCTGCTGTTATGCTGCTGTTGATAGCCCACACTTGTGTTTTGCATTTCATCTACTGAACTTTTTATTGATATTTCTGGATGTAGTACTCTCATTTTTACCCATGATTTATTGATTGCCTTTTCAATATTTTCATTTATGTGCTCCTGTATTTTATTGGGGACTCAGATACATGGGGGCAAAGCTGCTACCAGCTCTCCCTGTGCTTAGTTGATCATGAGGTGCCCAGGAGATGCACCACACCAGACTCAGCTAATTTGCAATCCTAGAAGAGATCCAGACCCATCCACTTCAGACCCACAGCTGCGCTGCTTGGCTGGCCCCATGTGGAAGCAACCCATGGAGCTGACCTCCCAGTAAGAGGCTTGGCCATCCCCTGGCCGAGTCCAACATTGCTCCAAGGGTTTGCTCTCATGAGCGGTGGAGAGACCATGCTGGCTGGACTCGGAGTGGAGTTTTGGGCCCTACCCTTTTCTCCACCTCCATGCCAGTTGCCCCGAGAGAGAGACCCACCCATGCCAGACTTGGCTAATTTACAACCCCCGGAAGAGATCCAGACCCATCCACTTCAAAACCAAAGCTGAGCTGCTCAGCCGGCCCCATGTGGAAGCAACCCATGGAGCTGACCTCCCGGTAAGGGGCTCGGCCATCCCCTGGCTGAGTCCAACATTGCTCAAGGGTTTGCTCTCAAGAGCGGGGAAGAGACCATGCTGGCTGGACTCTGAGTGGAGTTTTGGGCCTTGCCCTATCCTTGCCTCCATGCCAGTTGCCCCAAAGAGAGAGACCCACCCACGCCAGACTCAGCTAACTTGCAACCCCAGAAGAGATCCAGACCCATCCACTTCAGACCCACAGCTGTGCTGCTCAGCCGGCCCCATGTGGAAGCAACCCATGGAGCTGACCTCCCGGTAAGGGGCTCGGCCATCCCTGGCCGAGTCCAACATTGCTCCAAGGGTTTGCTCTCATGAGTGGGGTAGAGACAATGCTGGTCAGACTTGGAGTGGAGTTTTTTTTTTTGTTGTTGTTAGCAGATTTTTTAATTTTTTTATTATTTTTTATATATTTTAATTTTTTATTTTTACAATTACAAAGATATACAATTTAAAAGTTCATATTTGGGGTTTGGTCATACAGTGTTCCAGCACCCATCCCTCCACCAGTGCCCATCTCCCACCACCAATGTCCCCGGTTTCCTCCTCCTCCCCTAGCCCTCCTCCATGGCAGGTTCTTTATTTCTTTACCTTTCTTCTCTTTCTCTTTTCCTTCCCTTCCAGACTATGGATTACAGAACATACATTAAAGGGTTATCATGTTTATCTTTTTGCCTCTATTTAATGCTCAGTTCTAGGTTGGCATTAGTACCCTCGACAATTGTTAGCACACTGTTCCATTTTCTGTCTTACCTAGCCTCTGACTCCCACACGTTTGTGATAATTTCCACCTTTGACAAGACCTCGAGTGGAGTTTTGGGCCCTTCCCTTTCCTTTGCCTCCATGCCAGTTGCCCCAGAAGAGAGAGACCCACCCAGACTCAGCTAATTTGCAACCCAGGATGAGATCCAAACCCATCCACTTCAGACCCCAGTTGCACTGCTCGGCCAGCCCCATGTAGAAGCAAAGCGGCCACTCAATATTTTATAGGATACTGAAATTTGCATAAGGTTCTTCCCAATTTCTTTCACATTTATACATAGTAAACAGCTATAGACATGTTTTATCTGATACCCGTAAGCCTGGAAAGAAGCCAGAACAAACCACACATCATGCAGTTCGTCATTCTCAACATCCAGACTCCATAGTTACTCAGAGCTCCATCCAAGAGAAAACCTGATCTTCTCCCTTTATGTTTCATCAGTAAATGCTCGGGTTGAGAGCCTTCTACTGAAACTATACCACCTACACGGTAAAGCCTGGCAAGCTTCTGTGTTTTATTTACTTTTTATGCCAAAGACTAGTAACTATTATGGACCTCTGTTCCATAACCTGAAGAATGGTTTCAGTCTCCTCCTGTCCCTGTAGCAAGTAGATGCCCTTGGGTTGCACTTGCTTGTGACAGGACTAATGGAGATGTGACTAGTGCCCACTAGAGCAAATCGATGAACAATGGGAAGACAGTGATACAGTGAGGTGCCCGGGAGGAAAGGCGAGTTCTAGCCCTGGCGCACAATTCCAATAGAGCCATGCAAGAAGCCAAAGGAACCCTCATACCATGAGGGCCGCCATTTTCAACATCCAGACTCTACAGCTCACCAGAGCTCCACTCAAGAGAAAAGCTGATCTCTCCCCATTGTGGTTCATCAGTAAATGCAAAAGATGAGAGCCTACTACTGAGAGTATGCCACCTGGTGCTTCAGAGCCTGGCAAGCTACCTGTGCTGTATTTGATATGCCCCAAATCCAGAAACAATTATAGACCTCATTCTCCATGACTTGAAGCAATGGTCTGAGGCTCTTCATGTTTATGGAGTGAGCAGATGCCATTGGGCCACACTAGCACGCAACAGGATGTATGGAGATGTTACTGGTGCCCGCTCAAGCAAATCAATGAACAATGGGAAGAAAAGTGATACAAGTGACAAGTGTATTTTACTGGACATATGTTCCACTTTGTCATTGAGCTCATTAAACATTTTCCCTCCATTTCTTCCCTGAATATTTTTATCAAAGAGATTATTATGTGTGTATTCTTTTTGAGTCTTCATGGTTGTTTTCCTCATCCACTCTTCAAGGTGGGGATCTGCGTTGTTTCCCCATGGTGCTGTGTTAGTCCAGGGTTGGAGCATTTGGGGCACTGTTTCTTCCTCACTTTCAGGTAGGACTCTAAAGATGCTCAGAAAATGGTGTTCTCCTCTTCCCTCTTTGAGGATGCTACCTTTACTTTTGGTATTGAATTTCCTGCTTTTTTGTATTAAAATTCAGAATAGCCCTCCAGACCAGCCACCACACCAGGAAGGTTACTGAGGGAGAAGCATCATGGCATGGGAAGGTTAAAAGTGTCCCATTTGTTTACTCTGCAGTTTGTAATACTGGGAATTGTAGTTTTGGTTTCTTTCCTAACAAAATATTGCAGTAGCTCCGGAGCCTGCAACAATCAATTTTAAAAGCACTATTTTATAGAACTTTGATATAACTCAGCAGAAAGGTCCATGCCTTCAATGCCTTGTAAAGCCCTGGGTTATAATATGAATGCAGAGAAACTTGTTATGTGATCATTGCCCAGTGGAAGTAAAGCACTCTTTTTCTAATTTTTATTTTACAATTTGTTTTCTTGAATTATGGGCCATGTCGCTGTTGGTGTCATCTCAGTTTTGAGTTAGCATTAATCGTGAGCACTAGTGTTCTTAGTGGCAACTGAAATGTGTATGAAAATACAACAGTTGCGCCTTTTCTGAGTCTAAATTTGTCCTCTGTAGAGTTTGAATACTGTATTCTGGAACCTGACAATATGTGAAGCCCTCTTTCATCTTATTGTAGTCCTAGTATTGTAGTCCTGCATCTTTTCCTGGTAATGTCTATAAAACTCAATCCCTGAATCCTGATATTATAAGACTCAGGGAAATACAATCATTGAGAATTCCTCCTCCTTTCCACAATGCCCTAATTAGTTTGCATCTGACTTCCCAGTTGAAATATTTTTGAACAGTGACCTAACCTAGTTTTTTGTATTGGCAATACATGTATGCTTCTACTGAACAGCCCATTTTTCACTATTTATACTGGCTTTCTCATTGTCCTCACAATTAATGACTAATTCAATTAATATCCCATGTATATGATGTTTTTGCAGTTTCAACCATACCATTCCGTTCAGTCTCAAACCAAAACAACTTTCATTCCTCAAAATGTCATCACAATTTATGTTCCTTTTGAAGGATTTTAACCAAATTAGTCCAAAAATGTATTGTTTTTACTTTGGGGTTAGACCTGCAAGATATCAGGAATAGTTTGGGATCAGATTACCATATGGTGGGCTGGTGTTCAAATATGGGTTGGCAAACACTTTTGACACTGTCATTTTTCTGGGGCAGAGTAATATTTTTAAAGATTTTTTTTCCTTTTTGAGCTACCCCAATGCTACACAGGGGTTATATCTGGCTCTGTGGCTCTGTACTGAGGAATTACTCCTGGTAGTGCTCAGGGGATGATATTTGATGCTGGAAATGTAACCCAGGTCAGCCACATGCAAGACGAATGCCCAAATCACTGTACCAGTGCTCCATCCCCAACCACATTAATATATTTGAAATAAAAAATCTCAATGGAGATTACTACCAAAAATCCTTGTTAAGATTTGGTGACTTGGTTCATGATGTGCCTGAGGCTGCTAACCTCACTAGGTAAGACATTTTCCTATAAGGGAAAGATTGGTCACATCATCATGTTCAAGTAAGTTCTTGAACTCTTGTTTATGTATTATCCTTTTAGTGTTCATTCACTATTGGGTTGAGTAAGTTTTTGTTTCTAAGTAGTTTTTGGTTGTCATTCCTATTTTTTTACTCCCATTGGGCTCTCCCAAAATAGTTTGGTGGTTACCAAGGAACCTCTTTGTCAAGCTGGCTGCAGAATTTGTGTTGTGTAAGGACAGAACCTACGACTTCAAGCATATTAGATATTTAATTAACCCCCAAGCCATATCTCTGTGACACATTTGGAATAATGTCCCAGGCCCGTGCCTTTGTACATCTTAAGGAGAATAAATTCCTACCCCAAAGTTGAATTCATGAATTCCATAGTAATTTGAACTACACTCTGTTGGAATAGAAACTTGTAGAGATGCAAAAAAAGTGTTGAGCATTAAGTTTTAATGGGTCTTCTGTTATGTTGGATTATCAAAAGCCAGGACCCTGAGCTAAAAGCCCAGGAACATCCACAAAGATAGGCAAGGAGCTTGGAGACCACAGACCCTTGGCCGGAATTTCTCCCCTCCACTCCAGCACCAGTAGCAGTCTCCCCCACCCCCTACTTCATTTGTATGACCCTCTGCATCTGTTGGACCCACCAATCCACCAACCTAAAACCCTGGGAACATCCACAAATGGGTCACATCCCAAAATTCAAAACCACACAGACACTAATGTGTCCTCTCAAAGTTTTTAGTGTTTATCTTACATGAGGAACCAGTGATAATACATCCCTGAATTCCTTACAGCCCACAAAGATCTACTGCAAATGACTCAAACACCCAGAGAATGTTCTATCTGGCCACTCCAGAACACAAAATTGCCACCTGCAATAGTTGCAATGGTAAAACAATGCTGAATTCCTTCAAGCTCAGTGAGTGAAGTCACTAGTCCAGATAACCAAGCAATAATGATGAAGTATATAACCTCTATGATAAAAAGAATTTTGGAAGGAATTGCCAGGATACATCAGGA
>JAJIBD010009080.1:0-84987 GCA_021461705.1 Cryptotis parvus | reverse complement strand
TGGTGGCTAACATCTGGGTGAACTGGAAACCCTTTAAGGCAACCTGTGACTGAATCTCAACAGGTCATCTAAAAGATTCTTTTGATGAGAGGATGAGCCTTTTGCCAAGATAGATTTGATACTTTATTTCTTTCAACGTAACCAAGTGAGACTGAAATTTCAGGGAATTATAAATTCAATAAATGATGAATAAATATGTTACCTGGCTACCCAATGTTTCCTATCACTCTATCACTATCAAGTGATAGTGTCCAACACTAGGAAGTTACTCTGAAGGGTTATTGTATTACCTTTTAATATCTGCAAGCAAGACTAACTACACTCTTGCTCACTTTTTTGCTGTCATTTAGGGCTTTGACTTCAGAAAACAAGGGATAGAGAGTTAAGCTCTCTTCTAATGCCCTTTCATGTAAAAAAGAAGTTAGGAGTAACACTGAATAAGAATTTCATTACCTAATTTGAGATGGTTAATAAAGGTCCTTATCTGACCTACTTGAACCATTTGTTTTGGTTCTTGGGACATGCTTTGTTGTGCTCAAGACTTACTCCTGGCTCTGTGCTCAGCAAACCCTCCTGGTAGCCCCAGGGACCCATATGTGATGCCGGAAATCAAACCTGGGTTGGTCACATGCAAGGCAAGCACTCTACCCACTGTACTATTACTCAGGCCTTTCATGAGCAATATTAAATAGCCAAAAAGGCTACAATTAGGCAAGTTTCCAAGAAGAATTGCATGCTGGATTGACAGAGTGTTCATACTCCTTCATATTTGGGTTTCCTGAGAGTGACATTTCTCCTCCCTTTCCCTTGGAAATAATCTTGGTGATGCAGGAGGTAGCAATATTGTTGAGAGTCACCTCAGTCCAACACCGCTTGGTTTAAAATTTTTTTACTTTAGTGATTTGAAATGAGTTTTGTTAATTACAACTGAGTTCTGACTAATTGAAAATGATGGTAAAATAAAACACATGATTTCTTAACCTCATGAAGTTAACAATATCATAATAGAGAGTACATAATGTACTTCTTTCCCCCTTCTTTTGGGTAGGACTCCTCTAGGGTGAGATCCTCTCTTTGGTGGGAGATTTGGGCTCTCTTGTATGGCCTAAGTTCTGACCAGAGCTAGAATTATTTCATTATATTGGATTGCAGTGGTAGAGCTTTTGTGCTATTAAAAGCCTTTTAAGACTCACAGACATGAGGCAGAGCTGCTACTGGCTCTCCTTGTGCCCAGTCACTCACGAGGCGCCCGGGAGGGATGGCGGATTCTAGCCCTGGCCCGCCACCCCAGCAGAGCCTCGCAACAAGCCAGATGACCCCCCACTCCATGAGACCTCCGTTTTCCACATCCGGACTTCCCTCTCATCAGAACTCCACCCAGCAGACCAGCCTATCACAGCCTGGCTGGCGCAGCCGATTGCAGCCTCGCAGTTCATCAATAAATGCTGGATTTAGAGATGACTACAAGAGTATGCTACCCTGCACGGCAGAGCCTGGCAAGCTACCCATGTCATATTTGATATGCCAAATCACTGTATCACTGTATCACTGTCTTCCCGTTCATCATCAATTTGCTCAGGTGGGCACCAGTAACATCTTCATATATCCTGTCTCATGCTAGTAGAGCCCAAGGGCACCTGCTTGCTCCAGGAACATAAAGAGCCTCGAAACCATTCCAAATACTAGTAACAATTATATACCTCATTCCCATGACCTGATGGAATGGTTTGAGGCTCTTTATGTTCCTGGAGCAAGCAGGTGCCCTTGGGCTCTACTAGCATGAGACAGGACATATGAAGATGTTACTGGTGCCTCTCGAGCAAATCGATGATGAATGGGAAGACAGTGATACATAATGTATACAGTTTGTGTGTAATAAAACAACAGCAAAAGACTATTCAACATGGCTATCCAACATGTACAGGAAAATGGATCCGTGGAGCCTTCACAGATCTGGATAATGAATTCACATTCGTGAATCACAAGGAAGGATAATAGGAATTAAGAAAGACCAGGACATGACTATTCTGAGTACTTTTGTTTTGGTTTTGGGGCATATTCTGCTGTGCTCAGGGCTTACTCCTGGCTCTGCATTCAGGAATCACTCCTAGTGGGCCTCAGGGGGACCATATGGGGTGCTGGGATCCACAATCCCTCTCTCCAACCCTCCTACTATGAGTTGCTTATTCAAAAATGAATGTATGAAGTTCCTTTCTCTATAAAAATATCATGATTAAGCAGATAAAATGCTTGTCCTTAAGATTCTTATCCTGGTGAAATTAAAAAATATTAGTGAAAAACGCAATATGTAAAGTGATTATGAGTCTAATCTAGGAACGTACATCTGACTAGAGGTGATTCTCAAGTGAAGACAAGTATAATTTGGTCCATGTAGGTCAGGGAAGGCTGCTGATTAGGCATGTGACACAAATTGCTGATTGTGTCTCAGTCTCCCATCAGTCTCTTCCTTTGGGGTTTAAGACACTTGGGTTTATAGTGGTCACAGAGTGTCACTGTGAAGATTTGGCTTCTCAGCTCCCTTCAGGAGGTGACCTAGCTCTGGTGGATGAGCTGCACCCCACAGTTGTGTGTGGTTCAAGGAAGCATCCTCTCTCTTTGCTTTGCATTTCCAGAGTCTTTAGGCGAGCATAGTGATGATACATGACGAGGGGTTTCGTCAACCTCCAGCTGGAAGTGTGGTAAGAGCCTGCTGGAAGATCCCAGGGAACCTGACCCGTGAGGGGCACCATCACCTCACACCAGGACTTCTTAATTGTTTTCCACTCAACAAGCTTTGCACCTGAGAAACTGTATACAACCATGGGCATGCAGGGACATAGAATAGGTGCGTAAATCAAAAGCTGACTATTAATAAGTCAAAAAGGCATAGTTTGAAAGCAAATTTTCAAGAAGGTATCCCTGTTTAAGGAACTCTACCTTAAGCCACTATATTCAGATTTCATGTGAAAAAGATAATCTTTTATCTTAAGTCATTGATATTATTTTCAACAATGTCCAAGTTCATCTCTCTCTCTCTCTCTCTCTCTCTCTCTCTCTCTCTCTCTTTCTCTCTTGACTTTTTTGGGTCATAAAGGTGATGCTCAGGGGTTAGTTCTGACTCTGCATTCAGTAATTACTCCTGGCAGTTCTCAGGGGACATTATGGGATGACTGGGATTGAACCCAGTTTGGCTGTGTACAAGGCAAATGCCCTCCCGCTGTACTATCTCTATGTCAAAATCTCTAACCAAATGCATAGAGGTAATGTCGGAGCAGTACTTCAAATAAGCATGAGGGTTTAGGGACTTGAAACATTCTATTGACCATATTATTAACAGAACAGCAAGAGTGAAGACCCTTCTTGGAATATTCCAGTTACAACAGAGAGGCCAGAAAGAAAAGATTATGTTAAGCAAGAGGGGGAGTGTTGTTTTCTGAAGGCAAAATAGTTTCATGGAATGAAAACATCTTCTGTCTTAAGTTTCCATTGTGAGTACTTTGGAGTTGAGTTTGAGTGAGCCAGAGGCACTGGGGATGTTGTTTTTCTTGTTTTTGATTTTTGGTCCAAATCCAGTGATGCTCAGTGGTTACTCCTGGTTCTGCTCTCAGGAATCAGTCCAGTCGTGCTCAAGGAACCATATGGGATACCGGGATCAAGGAGGCCTAATTAGTTGCATGCAAGGCAAGTGCCTGGACTGCCATACTGTATCATCAGCCTCAGCACTGGGAATATCTGAGCAAAAAATAACACTATTTAATTTATGTTTTTTATGACTTCCAAGTTTTTTTTCTGGAGAAGAATATCTATGCCCTTAATAATGGAAATAGTGAGATTTGATAACTATACCAACAGTTTGGTGGATACTTTGGTGTTACTTTGAAGCTGGAAACTGAAGAAAATGAAAATTAAACTTCTAAAAGAGACTATAGGGTTTGTTCATGATTGGGTATTCACCAAGAGAAGAGGCTTAACCAAATCATTAAGAATTGGTTTGGGTTGTATAAAAAAAACAATCGAGTGCTTCCCTTATGGAATTGCAAAGTCTATAAAGTAATTAGGGCAGCGTGAAAAAAGAAGAGGTCCTGTTGACCATACTGCATTTCATATTCCATTTTAAAAGGAATGCAAGTAGGCAGTTGGGAAACAAAAGATTGGAGTCTGAGAGAGAGAGGTCTGGGCTACTGGGATGTTTGGGACACATTAGCATATAGATGGATTCCAAGGCTTCTGAGATCACCAAGAGACTGGAGACAGAAGAAAGTAGAGCTTGGGATGGAGCCCGAGGCACACCCTGACTTTTTGGGGTTGGAAAAAACAAGTAAGGATCAGCAAAGAAAACTGAGAAGGAGCAGCCACTTGATGACTTTATTTATCATAACTTGTGTGAGGAGGAAAGAAAAAATATCTGAGTGCAATTATAGGAAGATTTGTTGATTTGGTGAATGTAGCTGAGTAACGAGAACAGGAGCAAATCAAACAGGACCTGGGAGTAAAAAGTCCAGCAAAGCAGAGGACTCAGGGCATGCAAAAAGTTAAAAAGGAAAAGTGAGCATTAAGTTTCCCAAGGGTTCCATAGAAATCTTGAGGAGGACATTTGGGTTTTTGTGATTGACATCTGGGTTATTCTAAGCACATAGATATTCTGTCTGTCTCTCATACATTCCCCTCCTGTTGCAAGGAAAGTAAAAATAAATTATTGTATAGCTATTTGAACTAAGGTCAGATAATCTGATATCAGTAAATTCTGCTACCCTGGTGTTTAACCTAGACGTGTCCCTCCATTCTCCTAGCATCTCAAATTTAATGAGCAGGTCTTAAAACTCCTCCATATTACTCTATCATATATCATGCTTTAGATATCAGAATATGAGATATTTGCAAAGGAAATTGTCTAGGTTTATACATTTGTCTTTGGATTTTGTTTTAATTCTCATTATTTTCTAAATATCTTATTGATTGTGAACTAGTTTCTAGTTTCTTGAAAACAAAATATTTTGTTTTAACTTAATTCTCGCTATTTTCTAAATATCTTGTTGATTGCGAACGAAGTTTCTTTTCTTCTCCCACAGGGTTTTGTTTGGTTCTAGACTAGAAAAAGCAATTCCTCAACCATCTCAGCATTTCCATTTTTATTCTTACACAGTTTCTAGATTGTTTCTTAAGTTATTTTTATACCAACATTAAAAAACATATACTAGGGTCCAGAGCAATAGTCCAGCGGGTAAGGCATTAGCCTTGCAAGCAGCCAGGCCTAGGTTCAATCCGCAGCATCCCATATGGTCCCCTGAGCACCGCCAGGAGTAATTCCTGAGTGCAGAGCCAGGAGTAACCCCCGAGCAAATGCCAGGTGTGACCCAAAAAACCAAATATATATATATATATATATATATATATATATATATATATATATATATACTAAATGTATAACAAATAGCAAACACCTTTAGATTTTGTCAGTCTCACAATATTGACCCCTCAAGTTTGGAAATCCTTTTTTTAATGGAATCCGAATTTCCTGCCCACCCTGTGTTTAAATAATGAGTAAAATAGCCATATGAGTAGGTGGATCTTTCATGCAATTAGAACTTTCTCCTGTATTATAATTTATTGTAGGGATGAATTGATCAACATGTAATGAGTCATTTTACTGAGGCTTTTAAGGAAGTTATTTCTGAAGGTCTGCCTAAGAGGCTAAAATATGTCTGAATTAAAAAGAATGACAGGCTGCAATCAGGACTGTGGAATAAGGTGCTCGGTAAGCAGCCCTATTACAATCAGAAAGCGAGGGAAAAGAATCTGTGGCCTGTGTGCAGCAGCAGAGGAAATGATGAATACCTCAGGTAGCTCCTTCTGTGCAAAATCAATCTTTCACTGTCAATTTTAAATGAACTAATTTGTTCACAAATCTGCTCCGTCAGTTTGGAAGCATACTCTGTTCCTTCATATTAGCAAATCCTTTAATCTTGACTAGTCCACTGAGTAAGAAATCTAGAAATGTGTTAATATGACCAGACAGATGTAGTAGTATAAGAATTGATTCTTTTAATTAGTGTCTGCTCAAGTTAGAGTCCCTCTCTGGGCTGAACTCTTGACCTACTAATATAACAAGAGAATATGTTGTGACGAACATATATACAAAGCTCAATTTAACTCTTTTTTATCAGTTAGTATCGCAGTAAACTTTCTAGGGAACAAATTTTGTTTCCTTTTCAAGTGATGTTTAAGATGGCACCATATAGAAATACCAATATGTCCATATCTAAATATTAATATCTTTGTACCACAGCATAACCACAGATTATTTTCATTGATGCAGGTCTCCTTGTTTGGGAAATCGGAATTCTTCCCAAAATCTAATTGACATCTAGTAGAAATGGTGCCTGGTACCATTTCTTCTGTGGATGTCATGCTTAAATAAAATTGGAATTATATGCAAATTTCCTTCATGATATTGTACAATAATATGAGAAAGACATTCAAAGTCTTATGTGAATATAAGATTTTGTTAAGAGATATGGAAATAAGATATTGTAAATGTTATTTTACGTATATTGCTAGTTTCTGAATAGTTATGTGCCATTTGATTCAGAAAGGGAACAATATGGAAATCTGTATAAAATGAATAGCTAAAAATCTTAAAGATACATTTCGAATCTATTTAGTTTTTACTTTAAATTCACTTTTTAAGAAATGTGTTCTCAAGTACATTATATTCATGAAAAGAAAAACTATGGATGAAAGTGTTGAAAAGCATTGAATGTATTTTATAAAAGCCTTATTAGAATTATAAAACTTACCAAACAAACGATGACTTCTTCTAAGTATTATTATCTAAGTTGCACTTACTATTAATTTTTAAAAATATTTTATAAAAATAGCTTAAAATAATTATTCTGCCAAAATTATGAAAATATTTTGCAAATTAAAAAAAATGTTTTCCGTCCCCTAAAGCAGAATGTAAAGCACTTAATAATGAGTCTAGAGAATCATTGTTAATATATTTCACACAGACATCAGTCATAAATTTTGAAGGACAGAGAGCACTTATTTATTTATATCCATGTTTTTATATTTGGGCCGCACCTCATAGTATTCAGAGTTTACTTCTGGCTCTGTGCTCAGGGAAACACGCCTGTGTAGTACCTGGGATAGAGCCTGAATTAGTTGTGTTTAGGCAAGCATCTTACCCACCATATTGTCTCTCCAACTTCATGGTCGAAGTGCTTTTAACTCATTCCACAAATATTCTGTTGACCTCAATGCAATGTCCTGCAGTTGGCTTTTTGTGGGATTTCCAAAGTAGCCAGAAAAAGTCCCTGATTTATATTAGGGAAATTATGATTTGGACTTTAATCTCAGAGGTTTTAAATTGCTTCAGCATGAAAAGTGAGTTTATTCTTTATTGTTTAGGATACATAGTGATGCTCAGGTGCTACTCCTCACTCTGCAGTCAGAATTTTTCTTCTGGCAATGCTTGGCAGATCATATGGGAACCAGTATCAAACTCCAGTTGATTGCGTGCAAGGCGCTTAGGTGCCTCCAATATACTATCTCTCAGACCCCGAATTGAGTTTATTCTTTGCTTCAAATGCGTCCTTCCCTGTCTCTTAAAACTCTGGCTAACAATCTTTCCCATGTCTCTGCGTGACTACATACTTGCAGGTGATCCAGCCAGCCCCTTCTGCATCACCTTTCATTTTTCTCATTCCAGCTTTAATTTGGTCAGAAATGCTATAGTTTCTATCTTTACCCAGAATCAACGTCTTTCACCTCCTTGTGGCTTCTCTTAGGAGCCACCTCCTGCCCGCTGACTCTTGGCATCAGTTCTCTGAATTGTTTTTCTCCTCTGCCTTTGCCCCTCCGGGCCCCACATTCTGCTCAACATATTTTAGAGTTAACATTTAACTCAACTTTTCTTCTTTAAGATCTTAAAATGTCTACTTCATCTATTTCAAATGGCTAGTACTTACATAGGGTTACACGGCCAGTCCTTAAGTAAATCGAACCTCTTTTATGTTTATGATCTCATTTCCGCCTTTCCTTCTCACTGTACTCGGGCAGCACTGGCCTGCGAGCTGTTCTTCAAGCATTCCTAACTCACACTGCTGCTTCAGAACCTGGGCACCAGCTGTTCCCTCGCTTAAAAGACTCTTCACCCAGAAAGCCACGTGCTAGACACTTGGCTCTCCTTCAAGACTTAAACGTCTCCTTCTCAGGGAAACCGCCATGATTATTGTATTTGAAACTGCAAACTTGATCTCCACAACTCATCTCTCTCTCCCTCCTTACTTTTAATTTCGTTCTTGCCACTAATCAATTCCTTATATTATACAGAGTCCACTTATGTGTGATGACTTTTATTGCCTGTCTCTCTTCAATCTGTTTTCAATATTCTAAACACCAAAATCAATATCTGGTACATGGTAATAGCCAATACCTATTTGTTGAAGAGAAGAATTAACATTTATATTAGATTGTGGCTTGAATGTAAAATATTTCAAATAATGTTTGAAATATTTCAATGTTAAATATTAAATATTAAACAATGTTAAAATATTTCAAACATAAACCTTATATTATGTTACTGGGTTCCATTGTTATTTTAACAACCTATTTCTGAAAACAAGCTACTACAACATATCATATAAGGTGCTAAGAAATACTATTCTAGGCCCGCTAAACAACACTGGCACAATGGCTTGGGTAGAAAACACCAATGAAGGACCAAGAGAAACAAGGGTGTCTCTCAACAACACCGCAGCTCCTCCAAGGCCACACCTACCACCTCAAAGCCACCCAGGCTGGGGTCACAGAGCACACAGCCCAGAGCACATTCTTCCATGCGGAAGTCCACTGGCTCAATCTCAGCACCACAGGGGCTATCCATACCTTGCCCCTGAAGAACCTTGGGAGTGACCCCTGAGCAAAGAGCTCAGCATAGCCCCTGAGCACTGCTGGGTGTGACCCCAAGACCCTAAAGATACTTCAAAGTTAATCTAAACCTCAAAGGTTTTGTCTACATAAAAATAATAGCCCTCAAGTTCCAAAGAACCACATCTGCTCTTTCCTCTGCCAGCAGGAGCAAGGCCAGGCACCAGGCCCTAGCTGGGCTGTGTGCTTAGATACCATCTTCGTGGGTGAACCAGCTCAGGCAACAGATTTCCAGGCCTGGAACCTGACCCCCAAGACCCATCCACCAGAAGAGGTGCTCGTGGGGCCACAGCAGGAACCCCCACACCCTGAGTCCCATCCATGAGAATGGCACTCATAAGATGTGTTGTAGTAACTTGTGCTTAAGACATTTTGATCTGCTAAAATTAAAATTTCCAGGGTATTTTTAAAAAAATTTTTTTTGCTGTTTCCTGCTCTGTCTTAGACAATCCCCAGGACTTCTTAGTAGTAAAGAGGTACCCTAAGTGGAGAATTCTCCAGTCTTGCTATGTTTATGTAAAAGAACCAGTCAGGTTATTAACTCATTTTGGCAAATTTAAAGTGTAGGTGGTAAGAAAACCATGTTTCTATCACTTTTTTAAAGATCAGGTTCTAACTCTACAAAAGGTAATTGAGTAAATGTAACAAATAGGCTTGATTTAAAAGGTACCCCTTGGGTAATCCAGATAGAACTTGTTTTACTGACTGTTGGTAATCAGTATAATCTAGAAGAGAACTGAAAATATACATGCCATTCTTAGTCTGACCAGGAACATTAGCTACAAGGTAGACATGCTCTTAAGTCTACTAATAGGACAAAGATCTTCCAGTTAACATCCAAATTACTTAATTATTCATTCTAAATTCTACGAGCACACTCAGTCATTTGGAGTGAATAAGGATTTTAACAGCTTTTAAACTGGGCCCTCTGGGATGAACCCAGAGCCATGGCAGAGCCTGGCAAGCTACCCGTGGTGTATTCGATATGCCAAAAACATTAACAATAATGGACCTCTTTCCCAATGAATGGAGACTTTACTGGTGCCCGCTTGAGCAAATCAATGAATAATGGGAAGACAAGTAACAAGAGATACAATGGATGTAGTCATTCCATATCTGTCCTTTTCCTTCTGACTGATTTCACTCAGCAAGATATTCTCCATGTCCATTCATGTGCAGCTAAATTTCATAACTTTGTCTTTTCTGACCATTGCATAGTATACCATTGTGTAGATGTTCCACAGTTTTTTTATCCAGTCATCTATTCTTGGGTACTCTGGTTGTTTCCAGATTCTGACTATTGTGAATAGTGCTCCTATGAACATAAAAGTGCAGATGGTGTTGCTGCTGTGTTTTTTGGCTTCCCAGGACTGGTATGGCTGGGTCAAATGGGAGCTCAATTTCTAATCTTTGGAAGAATGTCCATATTGTTTTCCAAAAAGGCTGTAGCAGTCCACATTCCCACCAACAATTGATGAGAGTCCCTTTCTTCCTGCATTCACACCAGCATTTGTTGTCCTTGCTCTTTTGGATATGTGCCAGTTTCTGTGGTGTGAGATGATATCTCATTGTTTTGATTTGCATCTTCCTGATGACTAATGATAAAGAGCATTTTTTTCATATGCCTTTTGGCGATTTGAATTTCTTCCTATTGGAAGTTTATGTTCATTTCTTCTCCCCATTTTTGATGGGGTTGACTGTTTTCTTCTTGTAAAGTTCTACCAGTGCCTGATATATCATGGGTGTTGGGCGAATATTCTTTCCCATTCTGTGGACTGTCTCTGTATCTTGGTCACCATTTCTTTTGAGCTGCAGAAGCTTTTCAGTTTTATATAATCCCATTTGTGTATCTTTGCTTCCATTTGCTTTGTCAGTGGTGTTTTGTCTTTAAAGATGCTTTTAGCTTCGATATTGTAGAGCGTTTTACTTATATTTTCTACTATGAACCTTATAGATACATGTCTGATGTTGAGATCTTTAATCCATTTTGATCTGACTTTTGGGCATGGCATTTTAGAAGAAGGTCTAAGATAATATTTTTACATGTAGCTGCTCAGTTTCCCAGCACCATTTGTTGAAGAGGATTTCTTGCTCCACTTAATACTTTTTTCCCAAGATAGATCACATGCTGAGCCACAAAACATACCTCAATAAAATCAAGAAGACAGAAATTGTGTCAGATTTTTTTCAAACCATGATGCACTGAAAATAGAACTTAATCGCACACAGAAATAGAGAGTCATATGAAGCACATAGAAACTAAACAGCTCACTGCTGAACAACCAGCCAGTCATAAAATAATTCAATGAGGAAATCCAAAAAATTCCTGGAAACTGAAGACAAGAACTATCAGAACTTATGGGATACAGAGAAAGCAGTGTTAAGAGGAAAGTTCATAGTTCTTCTAGCAATCATCAGAAAAGAAGAATAGACCATTATAAACAGTCTGACTTCACAGCTTAAGATATTACAAAGCAACCAGCAGAAGAAGACCAACCCAGGTAGGAAAACGAAATAATAAAACTTAGAGCTGAAATCAATGAGCTGGAATCCCAAAAAACAATAAAAAAGATCAACAAAACCAACAGCTGGTCCTTTGAAAAAATAAACAAGATTGACAAACCACTTCCAAGACTCACAAGGGAGAGAGAGAACCCAGATAAATAGAATCAGAAATGAAAAGGGGGACATCAAAACAAAAACCACAGAAATTCAGAAGATCGTCAGAGATTACTTTGAGAGTCTGTATGCCACAAAACAGGAGAACCTAGAAGATATAGACAAATTCCTGAATTCTTATAGCCTCCAAGGCTATACAAGAAGATTTGGAATAGTTGAACAAACCTATCACCAGCAAGGAGTTTGAATCAGTAATCAAAAGTCTTCTCAAAGAGAAAGCCCCGATTCACCAGTGAATTCTACCAAACCTTTAAAGAGGAACAACTCCCAGTCCTTTTCAAGCTCTTCCAGGAAATTCAAGAAATAGAAACACTCTCAAATAGCTTCTACAAGGAACATATCACCCTGATATCCAAAGCAGACAGAGACATCACAAAAAAGGAAAACCACAGACCAATCTCCCTGGTGAACACAGATGCTAAGCTCTTCAATAAAAAAAACTATTAAATAGAATCCAAAGAGTCATCAAAAGATTATACATCATGACCAAGTAGGATCCAACCCCATAATTCAAGGGTGGTTCAACATCCTTAAGTCAATAAAAATAATACATCATAACAATAAGACAAAAAAATAAAAACCTACGATCATATCAATAGATGCAGAGAAAGCATTTGACAAAATTCAACACCCATTCATGATACTCTCCATAAAATGGGAATTGAAGGAACCTTCCTCAATATATTACAAGCCCACAGCAAATATCTTCCTTCTCAATGGGGAAAAACTGAAAGTGTTCCCCATAATATTGGAGACAAGACAAGGTTGCCCACTTTCACTACTTCTATTTAGTATAGTATTGGAAGTACTTGCTATAGAAATCAGGGAAGAAAAGGACATTAAGGGC
The DNA here is from genome assembly GCA_021461705.1 of Cryptotis parvus. Taxonomy (NCBI): domain Eukaryota; kingdom Metazoa; phylum Chordata; class Mammalia; order Eulipotyphla; family Soricidae; genus Cryptotis; species Cryptotis parvus. The sequence continues at coordinate 72,530 of JAJIBD010009080.1, read as the reverse complement.
ATTCAGAGAGGAAAGGAGGAAGTCAAACTGTCACGGTTTGTAGATAACATGATATTATACCTAAGAAACCCTAAACTCTTTCCCAAAAACCTCCCAGAAACAATAGGCTTTAAAGTAGAGTGGTAGGGTACAATATCAATACCCAAAGTCAATGGCTTTCCTATATACAAATAATGAAGGAAAGAGAAGAAAGGGATATTAAAGAAACCATCCCATTCACAATTGTAAAACAAAAAATCAAATACCTAGGAATCAGTTTGACTAATAATGTAAAGGATATGTAAAAAAGAAAATTACAAATCATTGCTTTAAGAAATAAAAGAGAAATTGAGGAAATAGAGACACATTCCCTGCTAAAGGACTGGGAAAATTATCACTTCTCATCCCCTTATTCGCCGATTTGTTCGAGTGGGTGCCAGTAACATTTCCATTTGTCCCTATTGTGTGCCAGTGTATAGCAATGGCATCTGCTTGCTCCAGGAATACGAAGAGCCTCAAACCATTCTTTCAGGGTTTTGACGAAGAAGTCTGACCATCTTGTAGGTGGGGGCCACGTCATCTTTTGACGTCCCGTGGTATTCAGTTGGTAACAGCTCTAGTCTAGCGGTCATCTCCAAGTCGCATTACATGTCCAGCCCATCTGATTTTCGACTCCTTGACAAATGAGACAGTGTCCCTGACACTCGATCATTGACGGAGGTCAGAACTCCAGATTCCTTCTCTCACTTGAGTGAGGCTATGATATTCCAAGCATAGCTCTTTTGATTCCTCTTTGGGAGACCTGAATAGCATTCTCTTTTTTTTTTTTTTTTTTTTGGGTCACACCCGGCGATGCTCAGGGGTTACTCCTGGCTATGCACTCAGGAATTACTCCTGGCGGTGCTCGGGGACCATATGGGATGCCGGGGATCGAACCCAGGCCGGCACAGGCCAGCTGCGTGCAAGGCAAACGCCCTACCCGCTGGGCTATCGCCTCCAGCCCCCTGAATAGCATTCTCATCCTGCTTTTTTAGGACCCAAGTCTCTAAGGTGTATGTTAATACAGGGAGAATGGTGGAGTCGAAGAGATGTGCCCAGAGCCGGAGGTTCTTTATCCTTTTAGCTATTTCTTCAATGCTTTTGAAGGCGTTCCATGCCACTCTCTTCCTCTTGTGCAGCTCAGGTTTTAGGTCATTCATCATGTTGAGTTCTTGACCTAGGTACACATAACTATTGCATTCAGAGATGTTTGTTCCATTTAGAGTGAATGAAACATCTGGACCTAGTTTGTTTATCATGAACATTGTTTTGTTGAGATTCAGCTGTAGACCTATCTTTTCACATTCTCAGTTGAAGTCAGCCAGCATTTGTGCTGCTTGGCTAATGTTTGGCGTTATTAGAACAATGTCATCAGTGAAGCAGAGGTGGTGTAGTTGCCGACCATCTATCTTTGCTCCCATTCCTTCCCATTCTATTGTCGCATGATGTTCTTGAGGGTGGAGCTGAAGAGCTTTGGTGAAATGGTATCACCCTGCCAAACCTCTCTTTTAACATCAATGATCACTTCCTTGTAGAATGGTGAGATCCTGGTGGTGAATCCGAAATACAGCTCACGAAGGATCTTGATATTGGGTTTGAACACCCTGTTTGGCTATGGCTTCAATAACCACTTCGGTCTCAACAGAATCAAAGGCTTTCTTTAAATCAATGAACATTAGATGGAGTGGCATCTTGTACTCCTTACAAACCTCAAGGAGTTTGGTTACCGTGTGGATATGGTCGATTGTGCTGAATCCTTTTCGGAAGCCAGCTTGCTTGCATGAATGTCCTTCATCTAATGTTCTGCCAATCCTGTTCAGGATGACTCAAATGAACAGCTTGTAGATTAAGGTGGGAAATTAACATTATCAATATGTTAATACTCCCTAGAGCTTTATACATATTCAGTGTGGTCCCTATAAGAATACCAATGACATTCTTCAAAGAAATTGACCAAATGCTCCTGAAATTTGTATGGAATAATAAACCAGAATAGCTAAAGCAGTCATTGGGAAAAGAGGATGGGAGGTATCACTTTCCCCAACTTCAAACTCTACTACAAAGCAGTAATAATTAAAATGGCATGGTATTGATATAGAGACAGACCTGTAGACCTATGGAGTAGAACTGTATATCCTAAAAATACATTCCCAAATAAATGATCTTTTAATCTTTGATAAAGGAGCAAAAAAATATTGACAATATTCTGTACCACTTCCCATCACTCTGCCTCAGACTGGGTCAGCATCTCGTAGAAGATGTAAGTGCATCTCAGTATTTTTTAAGGGAGGGATGCCTATAATCTGGTAAAATGTCTTACCTATGTTGATAACTTTTTATTACCTTTGTCAATACCTTTGTTCTATTGGTGAGGATCTTAGAAAAAAGATTTTTTTTTTTGCACTGCTGGTGAGAAAAGCAAATCATATCACTCATATGGAGGGAAATTTGGCAATATATAACAATTTATGTAGACCCAAAATCTTGCACCTTGTCTTCCAAAAAGATGACCCTGCCATAAAGATAATTCATGATAAATTCAATGATAAATTCAAGATTATTCTGATAAGAGAGAGAGACTGATAAGGTCTGATAAGGTCTAGAGACTCTCACACATGGGGGCAGAGCTGTTCCTTGCTCTCCCTGTGCAAAGCCGTTCATGAGGCAGTCGGGAGGAATGGTGGGTTCTAGCCCTGGCCCACCACCTCGGCAGAGCCTCACAACAAGCCAGACCACCGCTCCTCACTCCACGGGCGCCGCCATTTTCCACTTCTGGACTTCCCTCTCGTCAGAACTCCACCCAGCAGACCAGCCCATCACAGCCCGGCTCGCACGGCTGCTTGCGGCCGCGTGGTTCATCAATAAATGCTTTATTTGGAGGTGTTTAAAAGAGTTTGCCTCCCGCTCGACAAGCCTGGCAAGCTTCTCGTGTTGTATATGATATGCCAAATTCCAGTAACAATTATATTAGGTCATTCCCATGACCTAATATAATGGTTTGAGGCTCTTTCTTTATGTTCCTGTAGCAAGCTGATGCCCCTGGCTCTACTGGCATGAGACAGGACATATGGAGATATTACTGGTGCCCGCTCTAGCAAATAGGTGATCAACGGGAAGATCGTGATCGTGATCGTGAATTCTGATAAATTCAAGATGAAATAGGTCACTAAGAGTGGGCTACTCAGAGACATCCCTAAGGATCCAGTGCAAGAAAGAGGAAGAGTCTCGTTTTAGGCAATATTCAGAAACTGCCTGGTTTCACATGACTCTTTGCCCAAGGGCTCTTGCACTTGGACAGGACAAGTTGCCAACTTAGCCTAAGCAGTAATTATTAATGATATCAATTCAAAGAGATTCAACTTAGAGGTAGTTAGTTTATAGTAAGCCAAAAATATTACAACATTTAGGTTATAAACCTGACAATACTTTTTATAGTCTAAGTTGTTAGAAATCAACAAAGTTTTGTTTTAATATTCATATAAATATTGTAAATATGTATGTTGTTTTCCTCGTAGGCTTATGTTTTTCCTTCACACTGAATATTCTACTTTGGTTTTATTGCTCAACATTCCATGACCCAACTACTCTTAGTAAATACTAGTTCAACTGAAAAAATATTCTGAATTCTAAATGTAAGCAAATTAATTTGGATTTATCTGGATAAAAATAAATCATGGGGGTTGGGGCCAGAGCGATAGCCCAGCGGGTAGGGCGTTTGCCTTGCAGCGCGCGGCCTGTGCAGGTATGGGTTCGATCCCGGCATCCCATATGGTCCCCGAGCACCCGGGGGGTAATTCCTGAGTGCAGAGCCAGGGTAGCCCCTGAGCATCGCTGGGTGTGACCCAAAAAAGCCAAAAAAAAAATAAATAAATAAATCATGGGTCTGTTGCTACCTCTTCTAAATGCATTAATCTTAAACTGATTTTCCCTCCACAAGATTTTTTTTTTTTGCTTTTTGGGTCACACCCGGCAATGCTCAGGGGTTTCTCCTGGCTCTGCACTCAGGAATTACTCCCTGGCAGTGCTCGGGAGACCATATGGGATGCTGGGGATAGAACCCAGGCTGGCACAGGCCAGCCACGTGCCAGGGAAACACCCTACCTGCTGGGCTATCGCTCCGGCCCTCCAAAAGATATTTTTGAAAGGCATTGAAAATTAATCAACACCGGCAAAATATTGCTAAGTCATTTAGCTAAAACTCACAGTAGTTGGAAGCAAACCTAAAATTCAATTTATGTTAATGTAGACATGTCATGAGACAGTGATCTAAAGACACACTGAAACGACAGGTATGGGAACTCAGTGGGCCATTCAATCCGGATCACAGATATGATTGTGTTGACAAGTGCATAGTCATTTTGAAAGAATAGTTTTGGGTCTAAGGCTTTCTTCTTGATATTGGGTTAGGTGGACGGTCCCCATTTGACTTCTAGGACCAATCCTGTATACTCAATTCCAACACTGTAAATTTGGTTTCCATTTTGCTGCTCTGGTCAAGTCAGTCCAGAGTAAGGTGGAAATAAGCAGAACGCCTGGTCAGTGCATCTGCTGTCCCCAGGTGCCGTCCGGTGAGACTTGTCACTTTTCTCTCCCATGTGCACTGAGGCTGAAGACTCCCCCTGACCAGCCCCTTCGCATTGGCCAGGCTTTCCCGTCACATGGGCCAAAGCTCCTCATGCTTGCTTGCTGTCAGAGCTTTCCTATTTTTAATCGCTACATGACTTGTCAGCTTCAATCATGGCTGCAATGAAACCCTCTCTCTCATAATGAGAATTCCATTTAGGAAAGAAAGAGAGACAGGACATTTCAGGGGCCTGTCTCCTCTCACTGCTCACATTCAGAAGCAAAGTGTGTGCAAGGTCTACAGCTGATGTTACGCTCCCACTCGGAGAAATTAAATGGCATTGCATTAATTCTCATAACAAACCGCTTGTGTTGTCAAAAGCACTTGCTGGCACTTTGTGAATATTTCTCAAGTCCTGGCTGACTCTCCTCGTCTATTCTCACGATGGAAAGGAATCCGTCTCCCATGAGGAGGGCAGAAAGCAGCCCAGCTCCAGTTCCAGATCTGCACGCCCACACCCGTCACTTCCCTTACCTACTGGGGTTCAATCTCTTCTTGGTTATATTTAGCTGAAAATGAAATGCATATTTTAAGACCTCTCTTAAATTCAGAATGACAAGCTTCATTTCTACCCTAGAGGTGTTACCTGAGTCATAAGTCCACTTATTTCTTCCCTAGAGAGGAAAAGGTTGAATTTCCCCATGGTTGAGAATCAATATGAAAATGGAAGACAATTTTTATTAATTAAAAATTGAAAATGAATTTGCTTGTACTTGTATAGATATTGATTCTGTGTTTTAAAACATGTCTAAATATATGTATTAAGTACTATTATTTCCTGGACTCTGGAAATATTTCTGTCTCTGCAAAGAAAAGTTACATCATAACTTAATGGTAAATACATAATAGTATATACTTAATGGTATATACTTAATATTTTATGGGATAAGTGCAGACAACGAAGTCTTACTCCACAGCAAAGTTACATCACAACTTAATGGTATATATTTACTGGGATATAGGATAAGTCCATACAGCCAAGTCTTTGAACCCTTTACTGAGACTAGGTAAAGATAAAATAAACTTTTAGGTCCTACATGGAATGAAGAACTTGATGATAAGATATTTCTAAATTTGTCTTAATTTTTTAAAAAAGTGTTCTTGATATCTCAGAATACTTTTTCCCATAATATTCATTTAGTTGACTTTTAAATCTTTGTATTCTGAATATTTAAAGAAATCAACAAAGTAGATCAGAAATTATTGCATGGATTTATTAATTTCTTTTAACAAGTTTTTATTTTATTGTGGTCACTGTATCACTGTATCACTGTCCTCCCGTTCATCATTGATTTGCTTAAGCGGGCACCAGTAACATCTCCATATGACCTGTCTCCTGCAAGTAGAGCCCAAGGGCACCTGCTTGCTCCAGTAACATAAAGAGCCTGAAACCATAACACCAGGTCATGGGAATGGGGTCTATAATTGTTACTGGTATTTGGCATATCAAATATGACATGGGTAGCTTTCCAGGCTCTGCCGTATGGGTAGCATACTCTTGTAGACATCTCTAAATCCAGCATTTATTGATGAACTGTGCGACTGCAAGTGGCCATGTGAGCCGGGCTGTAATAGGCTGGTCTGCTGGGTGGAGTTCTGACGAGGGGTCAGTCCGGGTGTGGAAAATGGAGGCCCTCATGGAGTGGTGGGTCATCTGGCTTGTTGTGGAGGCTCTCCTGGGGTGGCGGGCCAGGGCTAGAACCCACCATCCCTCCTGGGCGCCTCATCAGTGGCTGGGCACAGGGAGAGCCAGAAGCAGCTCTGCCCCATGTCATACCATATTGTGGTCAAAACCCTTAAATAAGTGTTATCCTCAGAAGAAAATTTTTAGTGTGTAGATCATTATGATTGACTTTTTGTTGGGCTATACAGTAGAGATTCGACACTCACTCATCTTGTTCAATTGAAATTTTATGGCCCATGATTAGAAACTTTTCATCAAGAACTTTATCACGCAAAGCATGAGCTAAACAGCCAAGTCGGCGGGCGTGCGGGGGCGTGCCTGCAGCGGCCGGGGTCGCGCACCATGGCGGCGGTTCGCGGGGGGGAGTTCTAGAGAATACACTGACTGTAATGTTCTCCAATATCAAACTTTTTATATAGTTGGCGTATGTCACAATTCCTAAAACTGGAAAACAGTTTAATCATTTATGTAATTCATATTTCCCACTAATATTTTGGGTTGTTTGTCACCTTGTGGAATTATCAAGCATGATTCATCTACATCCTATTCAGGATGACTAGAGCAAACAGTTTGTAGATGACGGACAACAGGCAGATAGGGCAATAGTTGTCAATGTCATGGATGTCTCCTTTCTTGAACAGTAGAACTGTCCTGCTGGTTTTCCATTGGGAGGGACCTTGTATTCAGACAGGTAGGGCTACTTGTATTCCTGGAGCAAGCAGATGCCATTGGACTACACTGGCATGTGACAGGGACAAATGGAAATGTTACTGGTTTCCACTGGAGCAAATCAACGGGATGTCAAATGATCAAGTGATCAAGTGATTCTTCTACATACAAAAACCATTTATCACTTCAGAAACAAAGGAGCAAGTGCTGCTCATTTTTTTTCTGCGTGATGTAGGCCAGTGCTAAATTGAGTTATATCTTGAAAGAGAATGTACAAAACACATTTTCATTAAGATCAAAATTCATAGGGAGCTTTAGAGTTTATTGGGTTAAGGTGTTTAAAAACCTCCATCTCACTTACACAAGGCAGTGACTTGAGTAGGCTTGAGGTTTTTGGGGATAACAATGTATTTTATTAATCTTTGTGCTATTCAAAATATAGCTTTTAACTGTCATGTAGTCATGCTATGAAAGAATTGTGTTAAACTTCTTAGACACAGAAACTAATCATTATTAAATCAACAGAAAAATTTATCGCTACAAAACTAAATTGGAACTTTGACCGCTATTTGGGTTGATACCAAACCCATTATTACTAGCTAGTCTCAAATCATATTCTGCTTACCATCATGTGGTCTAACTGACTGTTCACAATGGAGATTGCTCAGCATCACTCCAGCCATGCTTATTTGTATACAAGTTTAAACCCTTTGTAGTTAAATTAAATTATATTTCAGAGGTGTATCCATAAAATGTCCAAGTTATGCCAAACTGGAAAACAGGGCATTCATCCCCTATTTTCTTCTACCTTGGCAAGTCTTCAACATAACTTTGTTTTTATTTCCCCCAAATATGATCATTTCTAGAGAGTAACTCATAGATCATGTTCTTTGAAGAAAAGATATAATTCTAATCTATTTATTGGGCATATTTAACTATAAAAATGCTAGTTAAGTTTTAATTTCAAATAAGCAATGAGATTTTAAATTTATTTGGAACATATTTATCTAAAATTTGTTTACTTGTAGTTAGCCAGCAATTTTACTGTTGAATGTGATAAAGTGTCTATGATAAGCATTTTGAGTAAAAGTAATTGTGAAAATAAGAAAGTTACTACAATAAGAACCGACTCTGAGATGATTTATTATAGAAAATCAGATATGCTGAAGATCAGAGAATAGTTGTCAAGCACCTAAAATATTACTTACTGTGATATGTCGCCTACCTATCATGTCATAAACTTGTCTGTTCACTGAACACCTCTGCTATCTTAGGAGCTAACTATACTAATTCTAGAGACAACTAAGGCAGCTGAAGACACTGTGATGTTGGATAAGGGTCTCTGACATTCAAGAGAACGATGTAGTCTGGAAAATGATGGGATTATTTCTGTGAAAAGTGCAGAGGTGTAAAGGAGAGATGCAAAGCCCCTGCATGTCAGAGCCGGCAGAATAGTCTAGAAAGAGACTGAAAATGGAATCAAGGGGAGAGGAGAGAAGTTGTTCCTGCTGAATTGCAAGCATTCTTGGAAATGTGACTGATTCCCAGGGAAAGGGGGCAGGGGAAGATCAAGATGAGCATGAAATATCTGTACTACCAGAATGAAAGCTATAACATGATTTGGAAATATCAGAAGACTCTTGAACCAATATGAAGGGATTCCTGTTAGGCGCCTTCATGTTAAGCGCAGCAATAACAACCTATTAGAATTCCTAGCACAATCCATGATGTTCTCGAGGGTGGCACTGAAGAGTTTTGGTGAAATGGTATCACCCTGTCGAACCCCTCTTTTGACATCAATGATCACTTCTTTGTAGAATGGTGAGATCCTGGTGGTGAATCCATCATACAACTCACGAAAGATCTTGATGTATTGGGTTTGAACACCCTGTTTGGCTAGGGCTTCGATGACTGCTTCAGTCTCCACAGAATCAAAGGCTTTCTGTAAATCAATGAACGTGAGACAGAGCGGCATCTTGTACTCCCTACAAACCTCAATGAGCTTGGTTACTGTGTGGATATGGTCGATTGTGCTGAATCCTTTCCGGAAGCCTGCTTGCTCACATGGTTGTCCTTCATCTAGTGTTCTGCTAATCCTGTTCAGGATGACTCTTGTAAACAGTTTGTAGATGACGGACAACAGGCAGATGGGGCGATAGTTGCCGATGTCGTGAATGTCTCCCTTCTTGAACAGTAGAAGTGTCCTGCTGGTTTTCCATTGGGAGGGCACCTTGCATTCGGACAGGTAGCATGTGAAGAGCCGAGCTAGTGTATTGATGAGTACTGATGGCAGATTCTTCAGGTGTTCAGGTCTGACTTTGTCTGGGCCTGGTTCCTTTCCCTTCTTTACGAATGAGATGGCATGTCGGATTTCAGAATGGGAGAATGTTGGGAATGAGATATCCATCCTGTGGAATTTGGTATGTGCACAGGTGGATGTGGCTATCAAAGAGATTTGAGTAGAAGTCATGGATAATCTTCCCATTGCCTTTCTGGAAGATGTGATAGATCCATCAGGGCGTCGGAGGGCAGTCATCTTGGTCTTATAGTTGGCTAAGGACAGGCTGGCGGTGTGAATGTTTTTCCCGGCTTCTGCTGCATCTTCCAGTATTTCTGCTCTTCTGTCTTTGAGGTTTTCTTTTATCGCTTCTCTGCACCGTTTAGCAAGCTTGGACTTTAGTATTTGGTCTTCTGAGGTTCACGCTTTGCCACCTTGGCAAATGAGCTCAAGAGTTTCTGAAGACAAGCATCCTTTTGTGTCTTTCTCTAGGCATTCTTCGCACAATCATGGAGGTGCTGAAACAGTAGGTTGTATTCTTCATCGATGTCATCAATGATGGTATCTTCCCATGTTGCTGCAATGGTGCCAAAGAGTTCCCAGTTGGTGGTCGTTCTGGGAGTTCTCTTCTTAAACTTTGCAGCCTTTTCTCCCCATTGGGGGAAGTAGAATTTTGCAAGAAGGGAGATGGTGGTCCGATCCTGTTTGGAATTTGCGGACTACAGCAACATCGGTCAGACAAAACCGTCGATTGAAGATGATGTGGTCAATTTCATTGTGGAACTCTCCGCCAGGAGATTCCCATGTCCAACGTTTCACTTCAGCCTTCTGGAACTGTGAGTTCCCATGAATGGTCTTGGTGGACATGATGAACTCAGATAGTCTCTCACCCTGCTCGTTCCATTCTAGGCCATGGGTCCCAATCTGGAGTTTTTCAGCCGATCTTCTTCCACTGAATGTGGACCCCTTCCTTGTCAAGACCCTGAAGGAAAGGTTTGAGGCTCTTCATATTCCTGAATCAACCAGATGTCATTGGGCTACATTGTCACGTGATAGGGTCCAATGGAAATGTTACTGGTGCCTGCTGGAGCAAATCGATGAATAACGGGATTCAAGTGATCAAGTGATCAAGTACAATCCAATTCCATGAGTCACTACCAATGAGTCAGAAGAGAGGTAATAGAGAGAGATAAGGGAAACATGTTCCTGACATGGACATGCTGATTAATAAATAGGGAAACAACGATGGAATCACCACTTGCTGTCATCAGTGTTGGAAATCAACTGTAAAAGTATGAACAGAAAGCACACCTGGGGTGGAAAGAGTTCAAGGAATTAAGCGTATTTACATAATATTATATGTCTTTCCACAAATTGAAAACTGATATATACTAATTTGTGGATTGAATATTTATGAATTCATTTGCTCCCCAAATGTATCCTCAAGCCCAAATTCAATACTCATGTTCCTTCTTGGTTATTCTTGGTTACTCACAGTGAGTGAAAAAATATAAATCAGTTCAGGTATACTCACTCTTGACTGAGACAGAACAAGACTTTGCCCTCTTGTTTCAAATCTCTCACTATACATAAGAGTCTTTTCTTGTTATATCCAGTATCAGGTACTTTTCCTCTTTTGTTGTTTATTTTGTTATTTTGTGCAATTGTATCCCTAAAGCTTATAGTCTCGCAAGCCAGTGTTACTTCAATAAATAAAATAAAAACCGGCAAGGAAAAATATTGAAAAATTATAAAAAAAAAAAAAAGCAAAACCAGATCAACATATGGCAGTGAAGGGTTTCCCAGTGTTCATGGGAGTGAGAATATGCAATGTGCCTTATGGAGAAAATAAACGTGTTAGATGAGCATCAAGCATGAACTCCAGTCTGTTGGCAACCATCTTATGCTAATGCGTGACAGCGTATATTGAATGAAGAATCTTTAAACAAATTTTAAAAGCATGTAAGGCAAAGCTAAGAATTGATTAGTCAGTAAAAATGTGATTTGAAACCCATGGAAACATAAATCAATCTTTCTTTTTGAGAGTCAAGCCAAGAACTTTCTACTTCTGTGTTCACACCAACTAGGTAGGACATGACAACTGTGAGTAAAGATTCTCACGCTAAAACAGGGCTTAGGGATTTGCCTTGCATGCAGCTTACCCTAATTTACATTCCCAGCACCAGATATTGTTCCCTGAGCACTGCCAGATGTGATCCTTGAGCACAAAGCCAGGGAGTAAACCCTAAGGCATCCTGGTGTAGCCCAAAGAAAAAGAAAATAAGAAAGTGAGAAAGAGAGAAAGAGAGACAAAGTACGGGAGGAAGGAAGGAAGAAAGGAAGGAAGGATGGAAAGAAGGAAGGAAGGAAAGAAAGGAAGGAAGGAAGGAAGGAAGGAAGGAAGGAAGGAAGGAAGGAAGGAAGGAAGGGAGGGAGGGAGGGAGGGAGGGAGAGAGGGAGGGAAGGAGGGAAGGGAGGGAAGGGAAGGAAGAAAGGGAAGGGAGGGAGGGAGGGAGGGAGGGAGGGAAGGAAGGAAGGAAGATTATTACAGGGTTCAAATAATGAGTTTGAGAGATAGTATAGGGGCTGAGTCACTTGTTGAATGATTCATGCCTAGTTTGATTCTCAGCACTGCAAATGTTCTCCCAAGTATTACCAGAAGTGACTCCTGAGCGCAAAGCCAACAAATAAGCAATATGCACCAGCAGGTAAGAAACATAGCAGAGATATGGAGAAAGCTTAAACCAAAGATCTAAATTAGGACAACAAAAGGACAAATGGATACCAAGAGCCCACAGGACTATCTACTCTGAAGGGGATATTATTGTGCATTATAAGCACATTCTGTCTGCAGTACTCCATCCTCTAATGTTTAAAAAGTTGAACTCAATATTGAGAAAATGCCAGTAAACTCAAAGTGAAAGACATTCTGCAAAACAATTCTCCTATAATGCCTCAAAATTTCAGTGACTTAAAATGAAAGATTGAGAAATTTGTTCTTAATTAAATAATGGCACAATTCTTCCCAAAATTCTGTAACAAAGATAATTAAGCTATAAAAATGTCATTAAAAATGTACTGTATTGGATAGCAATTCCGTATCAATATTTTATTCTGAATGTGGTAATGTCCTATGGGTGTATTAGAGAATATTCTCATTGTTATGAAAAAATATACAAACAAATTAAGTATGAAACCTATGCTGAAAGACTCATGGGAAAGTTTTTCATGTCTGCAAATTTTTCTTTCTTTTTCTCTTTCTCTTTCTTTTCTTTCTCTTCTTTTTCCATTTATGATTAGTTTGTCTATCCACCCACTCATCCATTTATCATTTCATCCACCCATCCATCCAGAAAAAGAGAAGGCATAAAATTAGCAAAATGCCTTGCCTTGTAAATCCTACCTGGATTTAATTCCCACTCTTTATCACCACTTATGGTCCCTTGAGCACTGCCATGAGGACTCTTTAACTCAGAGCCTGGAGTAAGCCCTGAATACCTTCAGGTGTGCCCACAAAAATTTATAGCTAATAAGTGAATCTGGGTATTGTTTATACTATTTTTTGCAAATTTCATTTTAAATAAGTTAAAAATAAAAGATTTAATAAAAGTGGGAGAAAAAATATCTCAGAATGGTGGGCTGTCAGAGAAGGATTTGGCTTTCAATGTCAAATGCCTGTACAGAAATTCGAAATGTATTAGCCAGAAAGGCAGGGACTTGTTAGTGATGTCACTTTCATAGCTTCGAAGAGAAGGAAGTCTGATTGTTGTGGTTGCCAAGGAACTGAATTTCAGAATCCAAGAAAGGAAAGAAAAAAATGCAGTATGGTTGAATGTAGTACCAGAAAAGAACTGTGGTTTTGTTTGTTCCATGCTTTATTTTATTTTATTTTATTTTATTTTATTTTATTTTATTTTATTTATTTTTTTTTGAAGTAAAATAGGTTTTATTAAGGAGGTTTTGGTGAGGGAAGGGAGAGAAAGAAAGGAAGAGGTCGCGCTCAAGGGGGGCGCGGGCTGCTCAAGGCGGGGCGAGTGAGAGAGACCTCTCAAGAGGGGAGGTGCGGGCCCCGTGCCAGGCTGGCGCAGGCTGTGGGCGTGAGCGGCCGTGCCCTTGCTTTATTTTAGATTACAATGGAGTTGTGTGTCATTGGGCCACACCCAGAAGTGCTCAGGGGCTGTTTCTGGCTCCGAGTTCTAGAACAACCACTGTTTGTGCTCAGGCACCTTACCTGGGATCAAACCAGGAACTGTACATCCAGACAATGTCTTTACTTTCTGGCCCCTCACTGCCGCTTAAGGTAACTTAAATCTGCTTTCATTTGTGTTGGGGTCAATCCAGCAATGATCAGGGGGGATTATTTCTGACTCTGAGCTCAAGAGAGCCGCTTGGATCCTCATTGCTCAACTAGGTCAGAGGAGTAGGAGCATTTTCAAATCATGATCAAGGCTTACATTTGGCCAGTAGTAGGGAAAAGGAAGAGCAAAAGATAACTGAAAAAAAGCTATAATGGATAGAAAGTTATTGGGGCACACTGGGGATGGGAAGGAAAGTGATTCCTAAGAAAGGGTAAGTCTTAACCTAAACCATCCACAACATGGGCATGAAGCAAAGCAGGACTAACCTGCCAGCATCTGTCATCGCAAGCGCAAGGTGTAGTGTCCCATTTATGATTGAGGGGGAGGGCTTGTGTGAAGGTTTTAGCTCTTGGGATTCACCATGGAACTTCCCACTCTCCAAGGCCCCAGCATTCATCTAGTAAAGCCAGACTGAAACTGACCTGCTACACATTTTCTAGTTATAATAACCAAAAGAACCTAAAGGGATTTCACTCTTATATACAAAAAAAAATGGGGACATTGGTGGAGGGAAGGTCACACTGGTGGTGTTGGGACACTAGTGGCCAAAAATGCTTTATAGTGAACAACCTTGTAAATCACAGTGCTTTTAATAAAAATTAATTTAAAAAATAAATAAAAATTGCTATGGTGATATTGACATCTTTCAGATTCTCATAAGCTTTTCAGTGTATGAAATCACTTGAATAAAATAAAGGAAGTAGTAGATTAATATTGAGAATGCGTTTTAAACTGATGCTTACTTTCAATTCTAGAAAAAGCCAGGATATATTGTTAATATTGCACAAGCTCAGAAACAGAAATATTAATTACAATCAAATATCTCGGCATCATTTTTTTTCTCTTAAACATTTCCCTTTTGCTTGCTAATTTTGACTTTGCTCCCCCTAACACGTATTTCTTAATGCCTCATGAGTTCTATATTTGAATATTTCAGCTTAACTACATAATTTTCTTCCTCATATCTTTTCCTTGTGTCTTTTTAAAATAGAGTAGTTGATTGAGATGAAAAATCTGTCATGACACATTTAAAAAATATTTTGATAGATGTGGTTTGTTTTTTATGAATGAATAATTACACAATATACCTGTCTATTCTTCTAGGAGACTGAACAAAGTGACATGCGTCTCAAGGAAAAGAAAAATATAATATTCAATAATGTTTTTGTCCTGCATGTAATGGAGGAATTAGTGTTTAATCACATGTGAGTAGCCTACAAGATGACATTATCAGAAAGTCTAGTTTAAACTAGTTTAAACAGCGTTGGTAAACGCTGAGGTAATAAAGTGTTAACATCATGACTACAATACTTAATTTTAGTGCTTATCTTTGAATCTGAACTGAAATGAAACAAATGGCTTTATTTTTTTTTGATACTATATTTTTGTACAAACTCCAAAATTACACAAGTAATAATTTTTAGTCTAACTATTAACCAGTAAAAAAAAAACAACTATAAATGATAAAATTTAGCTTAATATTTTTATTTGTGTGGGAACAGAAAGAAATAGTAAAGGACCCACCAAACATGATAGAAAGCAGTAAAGGGGTTAAGTACTTCTCTAGGAAAAGCAAAAACAAATCTAGATCCTGTCCCCAAACCCCAAGATTATGCATCAAAATGTTAGCAGATTACTCATTTTCCACTTTATTTTTTGAATTGTGAAAACAAAATATGTGACACTTACTCCATAGTGTCTTTGTGTGTTTTATATTTTTTTATATTTTCTTTGGACCAAAGCCCATGGCAATTTGCTGACTTGGGGAAATAAACACATAAGCTTTTAGAATCAGTTTCAAAATCTATCAAATACAAAGGGATTAGATTATTTCAGCATTAAATCAGAATGAGCTTTTTAGAAGTGAAAGTGCCTTAAGGGGAAAAAAGTTCCATTAAAATGCTTTTGGCAATGGTGTCCTATTGGAATGGGCAGTTCTTTGAGAAATCGTTAGTTTGGGATGGGAGTGTCATTATTTCTCAAAGATTTGAAAAACATATGGTGGAGTTCATCTTCCTCCTCTAGGTCTGTTGCCCATATTCTTCTTCCTCAATGGACACTAACATTTGTGAAATCACTTCAAAAAGACATAAAGTGTAGGAAACCAAGCGGCCAAGCAGTCTAGCTTTCACTATCTGAGAGACCCACCCAAAACAGCAAATGTTCATCCAATGTTGGTACTTAAGAACATGTTCACTGGACAGAGAACAGTGGAAAATTGTGTGATTCCTTGGGTTCGTTTAAAAACCGTGCTTTAAAAAATGGTGTGAGTTGTAAGTCTTTCTAATTAAAAAGCAGGCAAGCCCCTTAGGTGGGGTCACAGAGAGCCGTCCCGAGCTTTTCCCAAGCCTAACAAAAGGAGGGAGGGGCTGGTCCCTGCTTGCACCTGCCAGTCTGCCATTGTCTGAGGAATCCAAATAAAGAGGCGGAGGGTCAGGGTCAGGAGCTCATATTTCCACTCTACATGACCCCGTCTCGGGACTGGGTGGGGGTTCTTGTCATCTCTTTCTGATGGTTCCTCCACACAAGATTCCCCTCGCTCCGTTGGGGAACTCCTGGGCAGTCTAGGCTGGAGATGAATGAAAAGGTCTCACAGGAGACCTTACAATGCTCTGTGTAGAAGTGTCCTCAGCTCTGGCCTTCGGAGACCTGCAGGGTGGCCGTGCTGAGAATGCAGTGGGAGTATCTGTTTTCCACCAGACCCACCTTATTTTCAGCATCTCAAATAATTTGATGAATGGAGTGGCCAAGGAATCCTGTCACAGGCTGTCATCAGAATAGTCGCTTCAGTGTCCATTCTTGGACTTCACGACAGAATATTGTGTGGGTTTCTGTATTCTTTTGCACCAGTTCAACGTCGAATTAGGAGACTGTGGGGTTGAATCCTGAATTTTTACTCTGTCTGCACACTGTCACAAAATTACCATCATGCTCTAATAAATAAAGCTTAGCTGTGTAGGGCACTTGTGTCCAAAGCTGCAAGAGAACATAGCTTATTTATAGCTTTTTTTCTGCTACCGTGTGCATACCTGGATTAAACACACACACACACACACACACACACACACACACTTCATTACAACCCAAAGCTTGTAATGATCACGTTTTCATGGGCTGCCTTGCTAGTTGTGTACCAAGAGATTATAAAACACTTTCATGAAAACCCAAAAGTGATTTCTGAAGATTATCCTTCACCCTGCCTCCTGCTCCCAAATATTTAGATGCTAGTGAAATTAAACATGCTGTGGCTATTTTTTTTCCAGTGGTTTAGGACAGTGAAAAAAAGACAGACTCTCTGGTTCTAAGGGCTGTCACGGGTCCAATTTCTAGAAACCCTAATGCCTTAATGGCCAACCCACAACTGTACTGATCAGGAAGCTTCTCCAATTCTGCACTGTTTGTGCTAATGAGCCTACAGAAAACTAGGAATTATCAGTTAGAGCTGCTGTTAAGCTGCTCCCCTCACAGTATATCAGCTCCTCGACTTTTTCTTACTATCCAACAGTTTGACAGAGCATCTCTCCAAATAGTCAGTTTCGAGCTAACATAGAAATTCGTTGTGTGAGAAGGCAACCAAGGAGAAGAGGCCATATTTATCTCTGGGAGAGAAAAATGTGCCTGACTCAAAGTTATCGTTTCCAATAGTGCTTCTCATCAAATGGCTTCTCTTTGCTCTGTCTACGTGGAATTTTGTAGAAATAAACTTTTCCTTGCGCCACTTTCCCTCACATTTTCTGTGCTCAACAGTTTTCTGGAGCAAAAGTTCATATTCTTGGCACACAGGAACTCAAGCCACTGCTAGAAGACAAAAGATGATTCTGACTAAATTGAAGAGAAGCAAGAAAAGAAAAACAAGGCAAAGGGCCACAGTTGGCTACGTTTAATTCTCTTTAAATTCAAAAGCCCAGAAGCAAGTGTTTCCTCCCATTTTACCTAGCGCTCAGCCTCCAAGCACAACCATTGCTGGCTCACTCTTCAGTGCTGAGTTGCCCTGGAACCCATTCGCTTGCTTCTCTCTGTCTCTGCGTGCCCATCCCGCTCTGGAGAAGCCCCTGTTCTCTCCTGAACCTGGGCTTCTTCCCTTTTCCGCCCTCTCCTCTCTCTGAATAAGTTTCAACAAAACTTTCTTGCTTCAAAAACAAACAACCCCCATAAGTATTGCTACAGAGAACCAATTTTCACTGCAATCAGGAAGTACTTTCTAAATGAACTAAAACAAAACACTAGGTTGATTTTGAGAGACAAACTGCAGGTGTTTGAGTGAAACTCTGACGCAAAGGGTGTGGTCACAGAACACGCACCCTGATCAACAATGCACGAGAGAAGTGTGTTTGAACATCGTGTAGAAGCTTCTTGGTTTCTTGCCGGGCACCCTTAGTCAGTGTGAAATTTTGGCTTGTTTGTCGTCCTTTTCCTCTGTATTGGTCCTGTCTTCTGTGCCTTCTCTCTCTCTCCCTCTCCCCTCTTCTAATTGAATGCTAATGAGTGTAGGTCAGAGTAAAAGTCCTGGGCCTTGAATGACACGACCTGCCTCTGGGTTGAAGCCACATTCCCCTGCTGTGTGAGCTCAGGCAACTGCTTCACCTCTTTGCATTCTATTACTGCCAATATACAGCAGAGATATCCCAAATGCTCCCAGTAGGTTTGAACAAACTCCATGGGCGATTTATGTGAAGCGGAGCACAGATAGCAATTGTCATGGGACTATTTGCAACTTATGTGGGAGTTCCCCACACAAGTCCCTTTTAAAATAAAAACTATCTTTTATAATTTTTGGTGTTTGGATAATAACCAGAGTTACTTAGGGTTTGCTCCTGGATCTGCACTCATGAATCAGTCCTGGCTGGGTCCAGGGAAACCTATGGGATGCTGGGGATAGAAACCAGATGCCAGGCATGCACCTTACTGACTGCTGTTCCTCCAGCTCCATACAACTCCTTAACTTTCCTATTCTTTTCGCTAATAAGAAATTCCAGGCCTTCTTATTCTTTACCCCCAAAGCTCTGAGTATCTTGTTCAGAGCCCCCAGCAATCACTTTTCTTTTCTCTCTTTCATTTTTTTTTTTTGCTTTTTTGGGTTACACCCGGCAATGCTCAGGGGTTACTCCTGACTCTACACTCAGGAATTACTCCTGGCTGTGCTCAGGGGACCATATGAACTCAGGACCAGCTCTTCCTGTCCCTAGGTCCCCTCTAGAACATGTTTTCATTCCTACCTATCCCTTCTCCCACTAATTGGTAATCTGAATTTTTTGGGGGGCAGAATTTGCTAATGTGAATAGTGTTATCCAAGGCCAATTGCCGATAGTTCCACACTGCCTATTCGCTCTATGACTCGGTCCCAAGATAATCATAAGGCATATGGCCTCCTCCCTCTCACTTTCTACTACCCTGACACTCAACACCATTTTTTAAGAAATAGGTAGTTTTGGGGAGAAAAATTGAAATAAGTGAGTGTAGATTCACACCAATAGGCCTCCAAATATATATTTCTAGGTAGTTTTCAATATATATACCTGCAATGTTTTCAAGAATTTGGAATTAATAGTTGATATTTATAGACATACTGAGAATTATTGTAATTGTAAATCACTTGATCACTTGATCACTTGAATCCCGTTATTCTTTGATTTGCTCGGCGGGCGCCAGTAACATTTCCATTGGACCCTATCACGTGCCAATGTAGCCCAATGGCATCTGATTGATTCAGGAATTGTAAATATGAAACTGAAACTTGTAGCTAAACAAAGTTTCTTTAATTTTTAAACTTGTAAAAATTTAATTTAAAGTAAAACTTTAAATTAAAGAATTTAATTTAAAGTAAAAACTTTAAAAAGTTTCTTTAATTTTTAAACTTGTAGCTAAACAAAGTTTCTTTAATTTTTTCATTGATTTGTTACTGCTTTACAATATTATGATTTTTGAGGGACTTGATGACTTCATACCTCTCCAAAGTGTAGGAGGCTTATTCCAACCACCACCAAGACCCCGCTCTCTGCCCCTCCAATCCTTCCTCTTTACTCCCCAGTGCCCACAACGATTTTTCATCAGGTCTGGGAGATAGTTGAATTGTTTTATCTCTAACTTGTTTATTTATTTATACTCTACACATGAGTAAAATTAATGGTAATTTCTTATTTCACTCAGTACAATCACTTCAAGTTCCAGCTAATTAGTCCCAGAAGGTATAATTTCAACCATTTTAATGGCAGAATAGTATTCTTTCCTGAATAAAGACCACAGCACTTTTTTAAAGTTATCAGCTCACAGGCACTTGAATTCATGTTTTGGCTTTTGTTAAATCATTTTTTCCTTGGAAGAAAGACTCCAGTGTTCCAGAGAGAAAGCTAAGTTGATTCTCACCATTAGAAACAATTTCTTACTCAGTCAACCATGAGATTATATCAGAATGTAGTGATTACTAAGGGAAGAAGTAAGGGGTAATAAGTTTGGACAGAAGAAATGCACATATTGATTTTCAAAAAATTACACCTGATCCTTGCATAATGCTATAATGCAATGTCCCTTTAATAAAAATAATACATAAACAGATTTTTTATTTAGATATAAGGCCAGGCCCCGATATTTTGGTGCCCTTGTTAGCAATTGCTCATGTCACCTTTATCAAAGAAATTTTTATTTGTATGTTTAATAACTGCCTTGACAAATTATATTAGCATCGGTAGAGATTTTTAAGAGACTACATGCTTTTTTTTCAAATTGTCAGACCTCTGCTTTTAAGCACTTTTCTTTTGCACAAGATAGTTTGCTGGTTTGAAGATTTGAAGAAATATGATATTCTCAAGGGAGTAAACTAAATGCCAGGAAGTCCACGGAAGAACTGCTCCAGTTTGGTTGAACGGACTTGAGGTGAGTAGCAACGGCTCACAGGCGTTAACACACGGATGCTTTTAGGAATTCTCTCTCATTGCAGATCCCACGTATAATCGTAGCTTATGTCAACCACGAAGTGGACTTTGTGGGCCGGGAATATGGATCAGAACTTTAGAATAACAGTTCACATGAGTAATACCCTGGGTATGATCCTCAGCACTGCAAAACAAACGAATAAATGAGAATCAGGAGAATTACTTGACCTGCTTAATTTAAGTATTAACCAAACAGCTTTCATGAACCCCAGATTGACTTTTCACTTTGCAAACATTAGCCCCTATTTACTTGTCACGTTCAGGACATAAGCATTGCTGTAGTCAACCATAAAAGGAGACACCAGATCAGGAAATCCAAGGTGATGTCATCTAGCATTTTGGCATTATCCCAAAGAATTAGTGCCTAGGGGCGGCCAAACTGAACATTAGTGAGGATTAATAGAATTTTTGAGTCCCCCTTCTTTTTTTATTCTGCTCTCTGTCCTCACCTTTATGTGTTAACTCTCACATTATTTTAGCATATTTCTCTTTTTTGCATGTGGGTTCTGAATTATTAAACATGGTGTATTTTTCACTATCTTATTAGTAGATTGTTTATGATGGCTTCATATTTTTCCAATAGCCACAACATATTTAAAATGTTCTCTTTTAATATTGCCCAGATTTAAATTCCAAGCAGATAAGAGATATTATGAGTCTTCTAAGAAAGCCATATTTTCCTCTAGACACATTGATTTGAGAGCTTTACTGACTATGTCAAAGGGCACAAAAACCGTTGTCAAACATTTCTGGGAGTTGATAAAACAGAGATGTGTTCTCTCACCTCACAAACAACCATGATGTTTTGCAAATAACTTGCCTGTGTCTGCATCTAATAAACAATAGACTTGAACCAGATGATAGTGTGAGTTTTTTTCCAACTGGGGTCTTATTAGATACTGTAGTGGACAGGAAATCTGAGATTATACTTCTTGTGGTGAGGCTGAAATGCTGCAATTGATATTGCATGGAAGGAAGGGCTACAGAGGAAAGAGTTTTGCATGACATAAGGCACTGCATAAAGAGCTTCGGATAGGAAAGGAAGCTTACGAACCACACAGCTCTAATGAGGTTACCCTTCTCAGCAATATGTCTATTTTTTAAATCTACTGATAGCACACCCCTAATTTAAGATTTCAGCAAAGTAACCCTAAGATAGATTGAATAAAAGTGCTCATAGAATCATTTTTAAGAATTAGGTAAAATGAAATAATAATTCTCATATCCTGCATTTTTGTATAAATTTAGTATCTTTATTTCCTTAGGTAACATTTCCTTAGGTAACATTCTGAAGATGCTCTTTGCTTGCCAATTGCTCAGAAAACCAGAGATAGTAAAAAATATAAGACACATCTGTTCATTTCAACTGTTGCCTTTAGTTAATAGTTTTATCACTTAGCCAACTAGTCTTTCTCATACTAATAGGACTGTAGGATCTTTTTCTTAATTTGATTCAGCCAGGTCATACTATTGCAATTGTTTCATTCCCAGGACTTTCAGTAATGTGCAGAGCTGAAGTTCTTGGTTAAGTCAAAAGTATTATCCACATAAGATGCCATAAATAATGATTCACTGAGAAGAATATGGGTCATAAACATAAAGAATATGATATAAAAGACAGTTCCAAACATATGTTGCTTTGTTTCTGTTCAGATAGTCTGGATAGCCTGTTAAGATGCTCCAACTTCCTGTAATAGAGAGTGAAATGAACATTTTTCTACAAAATGTGTCCCTCTTGGTTATTTAATGCAGCAGAACAATGGCAAAATAAAATACCACAGAATATCTGATAATTTTTTTGGGGGAAACAGGGAAGTTAGGATGAAATGTAGGACTCCTCAAGCGGACAGGAAAACACAGTTATGACTTTCAGACCCACCTCAAGATCCTCTCCCATTTATCAAAAAAAAAAACTCCTCAATTTTCAAAAGCTCTCTCAAGACCTCCTGGGACTATAAACAAAGACCATATTGTATCCTTGGCTGAAGCTTGTTAAGTGGCTCATGAATAATACTAAGTGCATCCTCCCCATAAATCTCCTGAATGTAGGACTACTGTTATCCAGCCACAAACTTCACTGACATTCATCACAAACTCTGCAATGGCGGATCTGTGACATGCAGCCAAATAACAGCTTCCGTGTCCCATGGACATGATTCTCTTAACTACATGGAGTTAGAAAAGAGAAATAATGGCACTTGTTTTTGATCTTTAGTTTAGTGAATTGAAAATACTTCGGTATTCTTCAGAATTATATTTCGGAGAGACTATTTAAGGTGATGAATTCTTGGAACTTTCATCTACAATAAAAGCATTTCATCCACAGTAGCTGGAAAGAATTCAGGGTGGTGAAGACTATTTCAGAGTTTCCAGGCTTTGGATTCTTTAACCTTTAAAGAAGAGGTAACCACAAACAATGTTTTTAGAAGTCAATGTAAATTGGCAACAACTTGTTTCTTCTAAAGAATAACCTATTTCAGATGTTCTATTTGTGGCAAAAAAAGAAAGAACTGGATGGCGCGTGAGACCTGTTACATCCCAGTGACGTTTCCTATAGAGAGGAAGAGGAAGTCTAAGGAGAAATTACATGTTTAGACTTGCTCTGTGATTAGCAGGATCCAGTGGTAAGTTTAGCATCACTGGAAACGGCCTTGCTTGTCTTTTCCTTTTAAAGTATATTTATCACATTCAATAGTATAGTTTCAATAGGAAAAAGTTTTATCTAGCATCTCCGAATGCACTAACTTCCTGGGTAAATTGAAGCAACCTGGAACATTTGCATGAGATTGAAAAGTGCAAAACTACATAAAATGTGTTCCACCGACTGTACTGTCATTTAGTCTTACTGTGGAAATACTTTAATACCTACAATAATAATTCACTTATGTCATTATCCTCTGTGGGAACTATGGATAAAATTACGTGCTTCAGTTGGTTAATTCTCTGCAGATAGAAGGTGACTTTCTATCTTGAATCTTCATTGACTATAGATGACTAAATGACTACAGACTAAAATCAAGTTATGGCTATTTGTTTAGACAGGTGCCTATCAGCCTCTGGTTTTGTATAGCTATACATTTTGTTCAATTCCTCTGGCAGTGGGACAATGCAATTGGTCTTCTGGTAGAATTATTGTAGACTAACTATAGTATTTTCCAGTAAAACAAAACTGTTTTCAATATTTAGCATGTTATCTTTCCAAAAACTTAATTGACAAATAGGATGCTGATGATTAAAATAGACCAAATACACTGAATCCGTTAAAAGACATTTTATCACTGATCTGTATTTCTAGATCTGACTTTTGAATTTACTCAGAATAGATTTAAAACAGAGTAAGTGGTCAGAGAGACAGTCCTAGAAGTGACATTCTTGTCTTCCTTGTGGCAGACCTGGGTTCCAGTCCCAGCACCCAGATCGTACTCTAAGCATGCAAGGAGTGACCAGGAGCACAGGGCCAGGAGTAAGCCCTGACCATACCAGTGTGAGGCTCCAAACAAAAATAAATAAAAATAAACCAAAAAGCAACACAACAGAATATGTGATTATTATTAGTTTTGCTATTGTTGCTACTCACTAAAAAGTATTTATGAAGAGTGAAAACTAATCTGGTATTTCTTTGACTAAGTGGTCACATCACTGTATCACTGTCACTGTCTTCCCATTCATCATCGATTTGCTCAAGCGGACACCAGTAACATCTCCATATGACCTGTCTCATGCAAGTAAAGCCCAAGGGCACCTGCTTGCTCCAGGAACATAAAGAGCCTCAAACTATTCCATCAGGTCATGGGAATGAGGTCTATAATTGTTACTGGTATTTGGCATATCAAATACGACACGGGTAGCTTGCCAGACTCTGCCGTGCGGGTAGCATAAAAATATTATTAGTTAATATAAAATAACTCATTATTATTATTAAAATAGTCACAGGTATTTTTCTCACTGTGTTGGGTAGTGATTACTAATTAATTTAAGTTAGAAAGCTGTTGTGTCATGGAATATATCTATGCAGATTGTGTTATAGATCATTGAGTTTTCAACAATTTAACCTCCTATCATCAGAAAAGAGATTAATAGAAGAATCATAAAAACATCATGACTGTACTTTTCTATCTTTTTCTCCCCAAAGAAAGCTTGTTTAGGGAAGTTTCCCAAGTGTGCGCTCCTGGGTAACGGAGGTCATATTTTGCATTGTCGGCCATGTCTGTCAAGCTTGACATGCAATGTCAGCTGCGTTCCTTTAGAAAAGAATATTCTGTTGATACAGCTGTAGCTGGGTATGCTTTTCTTTTTTACTGTAGCAATTGTGTTTTTTTTTTTGTTGAAAATAACCAAACTGTGTGAATCTTGCCAACAAAATGGAGACATGTTCAACACATTTCTAAATATTAGCAACACAGAAGTGAGCAAGATGCTTATAGCATCTCTCTTCTTCAGATTGAACTTTAATACATGTCCATGCATGGGTATTTGTGTATCTATTTAATCTTTGAGTAAACTTTGCCTAGAACTGATGATACGACAAAGAAATCTATTAATGAACATGCTAGTTTACATTAATAATAGTTAATTGTTACTAAGCTTTCTGTCTTCAGAAAGGATTGACTAATGTTTTCAGGGTTGCGTGTACTCAATGATGTCTTCTTGTCTTTGAGAATCAGCTAATCTGCTTCAGCTTTAGCTCAGTTGGAGCACAGATGCAATCTTAACCACTACATGAAGGAGTCCAGGCTGCTTTCATAAAACTTTATTTATGGAGACAATTTAGATTTCATACAATTTTTCATATGTCACACAAATTTTTTGAAAGCCCTGTCTCAGAGGTATGTTTAGATTAACTTTGAATTCCATACTTTATTAAATAGATGTTCATTTTGATATAAAATTTTGCACTCGTTAAAATATTAATTTACTCACCGTGATTTACAGTAATATCTATGATTGGGTTTTGGCATACATTCCAACATTCCCCAACCAGAGTGACTTGTTTTCCTCCACCATTGCCCCTTCATACTCCCCCCCCACCCACACAACTCTTTTTCTCTCCACATACACAATATCTCTGTGACATAGAAGTTCAGTCTAGTTCAATAGGCCACATCACAGACTTATTGGGTGGTTATTCTCACGCATTTTTTATTCCCTCGCGATGCTTCCTTATATCCCACGTATGAGAGATATTATTCTGTGTCTGCCCACTCCTGCCTGACTTCACTGAGTATGATATCTTCTAGTTCCATCCCGCAGAGTGGAAAATTGTATGAAATTATCTTTTCTTAGAGCTGAGTAGTTTTCCATTGTATCTAAATATCACAGTTTATCCAGTCATCTTACTTTTGACACTAGGGTTAAATATTATGGAATATCTTGGCAGAGTCATTAATAGCAGGAGAAAACATCATT
The DNA here is from genome assembly GCA_021461705.1 of Cryptotis parvus. Classification (NCBI taxonomy): domain Eukaryota; kingdom Metazoa; phylum Chordata; class Mammalia; order Eulipotyphla; family Soricidae; genus Cryptotis; species Cryptotis parvus. Next base: position 46,564 of record JAJIBD010009080.1, on the reverse strand, counting down.
CTCAGTGAGAAAATTGGGTTGGGTTGTCTGAAGAAAGAGGATGCTACAGTTAGAAGAAGCAGAAATAGATTCTGCAGCCTTCAGGAATGAGGCTAAAAATGAATTGAACTCAGAGACCAATAGAGAAAATTTTGCCAAATGTGGCCTTGCATCAGCTGGGGTTTGCTGTTGGTAGGAATAGGGCCCTGATTCCAGGGAATCATCACTCCAGCAGGATTTCTCCAGGTCTGACTGGGCAACTGTCTTCCCTCACAGCTGAGTAGGAATAAGAACAACTGCACAGCAGGTAGGGTGTTGTGGCTGACCCAGCTCCAATCACTGATATCCATATGTCCCCGAGCACTGCAAGGAGTAATTCCTGAGCACAAAGCCAGGACTAACCCCTGAGTGTCATCGGGTGTGACCCAAAAAAAAAAAATAAAAGGCCTCCAGGAACACCACTGTGGACTTTGGTCCGGTCCTGCCTGGTGCCAAAATGAGCCTCATCCTAGATGTCATTCTTCCCTTTGAAGCATAATTCCTGAATTTCCATGTAAGTGAAAAGGTATAATCAGTTAGCAAATAAAAATATTGTATGTGTTTTATCCAAATTTTATAGTGAAAAATTCAACACAGCTATGGAGGAAATAGTAAATTATGAATTATTACATGTTGACTTCATAACAAATATATGCTATTCAATTTTACTACCTCCTAAGAATTACTTTGAGTAATATGACAATTCAATAACAATGTTTAATATAGCATCAATACAAAACTATGAATATAAGATATTATTATTGTCAGAAAGGCAAAAAAATGGTATAGGAGAGAAGGTCCTTCCTTTGTCCTTCTATCTGGGCTGAGTTTTAGGTGCTCCATTTGATGGTTCCCGACTATCACAGAGGTTTCTTCTGAGCACAGAGGCAGAAATAATTCCTGAACACCAAAAGGTTGGTCCCTTGTTCCCTCCAAATATTATAATTACAAATGATATTAATATTTTAAATTCAGTATTGAATTTGAAGAAGTGTATAGACATAATAAAGCACCCATTATCTACATTTCTCTCTGCCTTCGCATTGCGGACCTAGTTTCGATCCCTGGAATCCCATATGGTCCCCTTAGTGATGCCAGAAATAATTCCTGAGTGCAGAGCCAGAATTAACCCTGAGTATGAATGGGTGTGGCCAAAACCAAAAAATTATTTTTCTCTAAAATATGCTTAAAAGAATCATCCCAATTCAGACATGCTTATTGAAATAACTTCAGAATAATATTTTTAAAATTTATTTTTATTGAACCACCGTGCAATAGACTATTACAAAGCTGCTCATGATTGTGTTTCAGTCATAAAGTGTTCCAACACCCATCGTTCCACCAGTGCACATTTCCTAAACCAAGGCCCCCATTTCTCTCCCAACTCCCCCATTTCTTTCCCAACTCCCCCATTTCTCTCCCAACTCCCCTGTCCCTAACAATCTGCCTCTACAGCAGGTACTTTTCTTCTATCTTTTTTCACTTTCTCTCTCCTTTTGCAGGTTGTGTATCATGAAACAAGACACAGAAGGGTTATCATGTATATTCATTTACTTACTTTCAACACTCAGTTCTAGCCCAGCATTGCCATTTCCAACTATTATTGTCAAACTGGTCCCTTCTCTATCATACCTATCCTCAGTGCCAACCCCCACCCCCCCCACTCACACATGTGGTAGATTGCAACCATTGACAAGTCCTCCTGGCCAATTTTCCCTGGCCTTGAATTGTAGTCTCAGGCCATTTTTAACACCCCACAAATGAATGCAGTCATTCTATATCTGTCCTTTTTCTTCTAACTAATTTCACTTAGCATGATTCTCTCCATGTCCATCCACTTATAAGCAAATTTCATGACTTCATATTTCCAACAGATGCATGATATTTCATTGTGTAGATGTACCATAGTTTTGTTATTCAGTCATCTGTTCTCGGGCACTAAGGTTGTTTCCATATTCTGGCTATTGTGAATAATGCTGCAATGAATATAGAAGTGCAGATGGTGTTTCTGCTATGTGAGAATAATTTTTAAAATATGTTTACAAGAAATTACTTCAGTCTCAATAAATAAGTATTTTCAGGGACTGAGCTCACTAACGTGTGAATTTATAAAAGTGTATTTGATTACAAATGATTCACTTTTAACCTGTTGATATAATTTTACTCCCTAGAATGAAACATTTGTCTCAGAAAAGTTTTCTCCTATTATGTCATTGATTATTTTTGTTTCTCTTTATACATTATCTGCACTCAGGAATTACTCCTGACAGTACTCAGGGTACCATACGGGATGTTGGGGATTGAACCTGGGTCAGCCGCATGCAAGGCAAATGCCCTACCCGCTGGACTAAAACTCCGGCCCCACTCTCCTTATATTTTAACCTATAATTTTAGACTTGATTCTTCATCTATCCATCAATATGATCTTTATAACTTCAAATTTGTGTTCTTTTACATAATTTTACCAGTAAGAAGAGACATATGTTGTACTTGTTTACTTGATAATGATCACATTGAGTTTAATTTTAGGGAAAAATGCTAAATCACATAATTTGCAATATGTGATCAATATGAAACTCTGTCTGAAATTTTTTGCACTATAATTAGCACACTATAATCACACATTTTATTGATACTTATCAATAAACTAAAGTATCTGAAATGTATTTTTACATAATAGGTGAAGGTGATATATTTGGTGTTTCATCTATCTTTACTTAATGTGTAATGTGTATTAAAGTAATTCTAGATAAAAAAGCAAAACCTTCAGTAGGTTAAATATTTCAGGGATATATTTACTAAACTGTTTTAGGAAAAAATCATCCTTATGAGACTGGGGAGGCCAAATACAATGATTGCCTGATAGGAGACAGTGAAAAATGAAAGTTCTTAGTTTATCCTGCTCTCTTTTACCTACTCCTCCAAAAAGTTTCCTCAGTTGGTTTCCATCTGTCTCAGGTGCATAGTACCCATGTCAAGGCTCTTGAGCCAGGAAAAAAATCACGAATGAAGGCACATCTCTGAACTTTTTATGATGTTGATAACACAAAACTGAAAGCATTCAATACACTGAAATTCAAAAGGCGGCAAAGAGCGTTGTCTCTCACTTTGACATAAAATATATTATTGTTTCAGAGCAAGAAAAGTTTCAGAACACATAATATAGACTTGGCATATGCATGGCTTAAAAAATTCTATAGTCTGGGACTTGGTGTCAAAGACTCTTCAAGAGATGGACTACACTCTATGCTAGTTAGCTTCTGCCAGACAATACTCTATCAGTGAATGCTATTTTCTTTCTTTCCCTGGATGAGCAAATACAGCTTCTCACATCCATGGTAACAGATACATATCAATTGACTCATTTAAGCAAGAACAGATCATAGAGTAGATTCAGATTTAGGAGCCAGATCTAATAGGTTTCTACAAATAAATGAATGGCGACCTTTCATGGAGAGTTAGGACACCCAAAAAGAGGTGGGCTGTTACAGTACACTGTTGCCCCAGAGCGCCTGCACCTTGCCTGGAGTTACCTCCTGCAGACCACTTTGTAGATAAAGCACAAGAAAACAGTTTGAATATGGCAGTATATCTTACCATGTATTCTACGTTAGCTCTCTCATGATAACACAATCATCCTGGGACTAGATAGATCTTACCACTATATTGCTCCAGCCAAGGGCAATTTAGTGATCTGGCTGGCAACGTTGAATCTCTAAATAATTAGACCAGAGAGAAATGCTGTTTGCCTCCAAACAAGCAAGCATGTCTCTCCAATAAGTCTATAGCTAATATACAAAACAACTATGAAGTAAAACTGAGAATCTTGTGAAGGTTTGGAGAACTATATACCTGGCTGTAGAATATCCATTGATAAAATTGCATGCTGTTGTATTCTGAGATCCAGTTCATCCAGATGCCCTTGCCCCCCCCCCCATCTACCAAGGACCTTGCAGCCTTGGCTGGGGCAATATTAGCATTTCAATGGAACTAGGTGAGGTCCTGGGAGAAGTTACCTGAGGAGGATTGACCCTAACTGCTTTCCATTGATGTGGGCAGTCTGGGCTGATGAGGGCCATCTGGGCTGAAAAGTTGTAAAAGCTGTAGCCTTTTTGCCTTTCTCATCCTCCTCTTTGTCCTCTACCTCCTCTCTCCTTTCTCTTACCTGTTGGGCCTTAGCACGTGGTAGCACCCATCTTGGCCTAGGATTCTAAACCTACACGTGGCCGAGGCCCAGCTAGGAACCTAAATTCTGGGGTTTTCCTGTTATTGAATTGTTTACCAGAACAACTGTGAGTAAAGCCCTTTGAAACTTTGCTGGATTCTCGCGAGTTCCATTTGCCAGCTGCTGATCCCTTGGGGCAGAAGGGATTCCTACACTCTACTCCCAGATTTTGTCAGGGTGCCCAGTGTACCCCGGCAGTGGGGCATATATTCCAAGCAACAGTATACATATTTACACTGTATGACCTGTCATTGTGATTCCATATGGGTAGAACCTTAACAAGCCTCATAGAGATTCCTTTCGTTTATATTTAAGAGTGGATTGGCAAGATGAATGCAGAAGATGTCAGATTTAGAAATAGTACACTAATGGCTTGGGCACACACACGTAAAATGAGAAGACTAGCAAAATCGTCACAGTTCATCAATACTTCAGTTTCTTTTAGCTATCAACACAGCGCTTTCTGTAACTTACCACATAACCTGATTTTTCCATATTTCAAACTCCCAAGGCCCAAATTTGTGCTCACACTAAAAGAAGCAAAAGCCTGGGGATGGGTACCCCATAAAGTTTTGACTGGTTTTGATAAAAATTAGTGTGATGTGATACACAGATGAAAGAACAAATGGGTTTTCTTTACTTGATGAAAGCAGTGAAATCTGAAATTATGAAGTGCAGGTAGAGATGGAAATGACGCTGTACTGGTTTAAAAAGATATCACACATAGTTTTATGCTGAAACATTTGTTTTATACTTTTACCTCAGAGTCCTTTTAAATGAGGAGAGGAAGAACAAAATGTGAGTGTATTTGTCGAAATATGGAGTTTTTTTTTATATATATAGAAAAAACTCATGGATGAAAAGACATGAAACTGCATGCTGCTCCTCTAAGTCCCTACTATCTTCTGGTTAAGATGCTGCAACAGATTTCAGAAACTTCTCAGTTGACTAATAATTGTATGGTGAGACTCTTTTCCAGAAATATTATAAAGCAAATTTTCTTTTTCTTCTTCTGCAAGTTTGCTTTTAACTCTGAGAATCTGACTATCTCCCATCAATTATAGCGTATACATGAATCAGAATCGACAGAGCCTGGCAAGCTACCCGTGTCATATTTGATATGCCAAGTACAGTAATAATTATAGACCTCATTCCCATGACCTGATGGAATGGTTTGAGGCTCTTTATGTTCCTGGAGCAAGAAGATGCCCTTGGGCTCTACTAGCATGAGAAAGGACATATGGAGATGTTGCTGGTGCCTGCTCCAGCAAATCGATGATGAACGGGAAGACAGTGATACAGTGATACATGAATCAGTATATAAAACCCCTAAGTCTTTATGCTCTATCACTACCACAAATCAATGGGATAATATTTGTGTTTGAGTATGTGTGCATGTTTGGATCCCAAGGGATGTCAAATGATCATGTGGCTTCCCACCTACAAGATGGTCAGACTTCTTCGTCAAGACCCTGAATGAACGGTTTGAGGCTCTTCCTATTCCTGAAGCAACCAGATGCCATTGAACTACACTGGCACATGATAGGGTAAAATGGAAATATTACTGGCATCCTCTTGAGCAAATCGATGAATAACGGGATGTCAAGTGATCAAGTGATGTGCGTATGTATGTTTGTGTGGAAAATTATTTGCAGACATACAAACCATCAGTATTTCTTTAGCTCCAAAGTATGTGAATCCTCTAAAATTAAAATTCTTGAGGATGGAAACGATTCATTTTACCATAGAAGATATTTGGTAATTCTTCCTAGGATGAACTAAAGGTCAATTTATTTATTCAACATTTGAGTACTTACTCTCTGTTGTTCTGGGGCATTGTGATAAAGGAATGAATGAGTTAGACAATGAAGTTCCAATACCCCATGGAGCTGGCATTATAATAGGTATAAAATGACAGTAAAATAAGCTGCATAAATAAGCACCTGCCTTATATTAATGCCATAATTTCCTAGTGAAGATAAAACAGCAGTGAGCGGAAATTTTGGGATACTGAAGGGTAGGAAGTCGCAATCTTAGGAAAGACTGCCAAGGCCAACTTCATGAAAAGAGGACATTTGACTAATTTAGATGAAGGAATTAGGAAAATTAGCCATCCCATTACTTTGGAAGACTATTCCAGAGAGAACTAGAGGCTGTGCAGCGATCCAGAGACAAATCTGGGAAGAGCAAAGAGTTCAGGGGCAGAGTCAGCCAAGAGCAATGAATTTCGAGGAACCGTAGTGCATGAGTCCCTTGAAGAAACCTGTGGCATATTGTCCTTTGAGGGTGCAGGGCTGTTGAGATGTTCAGAAAGGGCAAGAGTCAAAGCGGAGAGAAGCAAAGTAACAGAACATGCCCATTTGGATTTGGCTTCATTTTCTTTAACCGGATAAGTGATTCCCTCTATTAGATCTTCCCCATCTCAATCAACAGTCATAGGAAGGAAATGGGCACTATATAGGTATAAAATTTGATGAATCTTGTTCTCGAGGACACTGGGTGTCCACCTCTAAGGAAAGGAGGAGCAGTGAAGGCCAGCCCAGTGGTCACCATTCACTGCCTCCTTCGCTGTCTCACTTTTACATCCTCTCAAAAGACAGAGTTTCTGGGCCCAAGCCAACCAAATACAGTCAAAACCTATCACTGAGATCCAGGCGGTTTTCTGTTTGTAGAAGGTAACTCAGTTATGTGCCCATGAGCAGAGAAAGCTAGTCCCCGAGCTCTAGAAATCTGTCTTCCACATCTGGGTTTTACATCTGATTTTACTCCTAACTACTTCCATTTATCTCAACCAAAGGGAAAGGGAAAAAAAGGAAGAAAGGAAGAGTGTGTCCACATCTAGTACCTTTACAGCCATGGCAGAAAGTGCCATGGAGATTGGTGCCCTGGAAGTCATAGCCAAGAGAATTAGAGGCTGGCACAGAGCTGCTGCCTGAATGATGCTAGTTCCGGCACAAAACAAGCACAGAGTCACACTTCCTGGAAGGGAGCAAGAAAGAGGAAAGAAGTGGAAACAAGTGTTTTTTTTTTTTAATTTTGCAATAGCCACTTTGAGTGTTGGGGATCTAACAAAAGCCACCTTAAATCAAATTAGGGTGGTTACAGAAATAAAAGGAGACACGTTTGACAGTTCCAAACCCACCACTGCATTTTCTGAACCTATGATTATAATGTTGGTTCTCTGAGTCAGAGATGAATAAATCTACCCCAGGTCACAGACATTAATAAGCAAGACTGCCAATATCAGCAGCCTCTGTCTTTTCACTTGGCTTGGTAGGTTTTATTTTTATTATCTCTCTTGCCCAGGTCTATAACTTCTCTTTTTAACCAAGCTATGTTCAATTGACAAGCAGTATGTTCAATTGACAGCAATTGAACAACCGAGGCTTACTGTCCTCAGTTCTTTTTACATAATATTTTCAAGGAATGTTTGTTAAATGAATGCATGGAAATAAAACGGTTTTGCTCATCTTTAACCCCATTATACTATTTCCTTTAATATGACACTAGTCTTAGGGCAAGACATATCAAACTGTGGGAATTCAGGGTAAATGCTTCCCCTAGGAAGTCAAGTTTTCGGTTTTGGGTTCATTGCTTCAGCAAATATTTTCCCGTTGATTTAGAATGCTTTCAAAGGAACTTCTCTTCTCTTCAGCTGGGTGAAAAATGGCTTGATTAGAAGAAAATGGGTGTAGTTCTCAGTTCTCTTCATGTAACTGTGTAACATCTGCTGTCATTTGTTTTTCTTATTAAATTGTAACAGGTGAGGAGGGCTGGAAGCTTAGTGATAGTATTACTGCAAAGCTAATGCCCAGCCGTAGTGCCAAACTACATAGGGAGTAGCAAACTAAGTTAAGCTTGAGGATCTCAGATGGATATTATGGTAGTTAATGACAACGCTGAAGTAATAGTGGACCAAAGCTGTGGTGCTTTGGAATGCTGTCTGGGTTTCAGAGGGAGACCTAAATAGGGAATTAGGCTAATCTTAGATAAATTGATGTAGGGGAGGATAGGAGGATTTTTACTGCTGCTGATATAGTACCAAGTCACATTTGCAGGATATCAAAAAAGAAAACACAGCATGAGAATAATCCACAAAGACAGTAGAAGCAAGGACCAGGGGGACTGGTTCATGGTCAGAAGTTTGCCACAGGGTGGTGGGAAGTGCAATTCGGATAGAGAAGAGACCACTATGACAATGACAAATGGAAATGATCACTCTGGACAAGAACTGAGTGTGGAAAGGAGGTAAAGTGATATTCCTGATAACATTTCAGTAACAGTATTGCAAACCACAGTGCCTAAAAAGGAACCAAGGGGAGAGGGGATGGGGAGAGAGAGAGCGAGTGAGTGAGAGAGTCTGCTATAAAGATGGAGGCAATGTGGAGGGTGCTGTGGGAAGGAAACTAGGGATATTGGTGTATTGGTGGTGGGATATGTATGTTGATGAAGGCATGGTGTTTGAACATTGTATGAAGTCTAATCATGAACAACTCTGAAACTGTGCACCTCACAGGGATTCAATTAAAAATATAGCGTCGAGAACAAAGTACTTCTCAACGAATACTTGTTGATGCCCCAAACACAAATGAATCACTTTTGACTCTAAGGAAGGGTCTCGGAAGATGATGATGGAAAAGAACAAGAATGATAACTTTATCATTCATTAACCTAAAACCTTAGCATGCCCTGGCTATACCATAGATCTGAAATGAATGTCCCCTCTGAATGCCTATTCTTCTTTTAACTAAGCAATGTCTGTCTACCTTTCTAGGTCCAGGGACTATTTGTTCATTCAATACCATTTCTCATTTCATAGCCAGATTGTTATCTGGCTTTGTGTACATATATTTCACCTTTCACTCTTAATTTCATTTTTTATCTTTTCACCTTATCTTATCTCTCTTTCTTTCCAGGAAGCCTATCTCATCTTTTTGTTGATCTATATCCCAAGCATGAGATTATTAGGGCTTTAATACTATCTTATTTTAATGGATGATCAAATAATTTTCTTCATTGTGGGACAAAAAGATTTTTTTAAACTTGCTTCCTTACTTTGGGGGAAAGAAGAATATATATAATAGAATAATGTAAACTTTAATACTTTTAAAACTTGAGCCTATACTAAATAGAAAGACAAACACATTTATAATTTGAGAAGAAATTTTCCAGAGGAAAGGGACTATAGTTTTAAGAAATGAGTATTGGGAACAAATTTGTCTTATAGCCTTATGCATTGCTTGAATCTACAAGACAGATTTGTGAAGATAGGCAAAGGGAGACACAAAAAGGAGTGAAAGACGCACCAGGTAAAGCCATTGTACTTTTGAATGAGGAGTATATGCTAATGGTACTCTAATACCAATATTTTTAATGAAGCAAAATAGTTGTATTAGAAAGATTAGATCATGAAATGTGACATGAGGTAAGAGAAAGAGAAAGAGAAAAAATTGTGTACAAGAAAGAACATGAGCTTCTCTGGGGCAGAAAAAAGATGAACACATTTTAAGTATTAGACTACATATGCGAATTTTAAGGTTTTGATTTCTTATTTATAAGAAAGGAAAGGGTATTCCAAGAATGGCAAACCATGCTGGTAACCTGTCTTAGTCTTTCTGAAGATGCAAAAGAAATCATCTCTTACTTGCAAAACTAGATGGATACCATGTTAGTTTTAAAATATTTTTTTTAGCAGAACTTGTCAATGGTTGTAATCTACCACAAGTGTGCGGGGTCAGAGCTTAGATAAGATAGAGAAGGGACTAGTGTGCCAATAATTGTAGGAAATTGTAATGCCAGACTAGAACTGAGCATCAAACTTAGGTAAAATCTAGTGTATCTAAAAAGTGGACTTATCCATTAAAATAATTTTAGCTATTAAGAGTGGCTATGCTGAATTTATAACAAAACTAGTAATATTTGATACCAATAATTTTACTATTTAGTCTAGCACTTGTATCACTTGTCACTTGTCTTCCCGTTGTTCATCGATTTGCTTGAGCGGGCACCAGTAACATCTCCATATGTCCTGTGGTGTGCTAGTATAGCCCAAGGGCATCTGCTTGCTCCAGGAACATAAAGAACCTCAAACCATTCCTTCAGGTCATGGGAATGAGGTCTATAATTGTTACTGGTTTTTGGCATATCAAATACAACATGAGTAGCTTGCCAGGCTCTGCCATGTAGGTGGTACACTCTCAGTAGTAGGCTCTCATCTTGAGATTTTCTGATGAACCTCAACAGGGAAAGATGTTTTTTTCTTAGTTGGAGCTCTGAGGAGCTGTGGAGTCCAGATGTTGAGAATGACTGACCTCATGGTGTGGGGGTTCCCCTGGCTTCTTGCTAGGCTCACTGGGATGATGGACCATGGCTAGAACCTGCCTAGAACTGTGTACAGTTATAAATGTGAAAGATCCTGGGAAGGACCTGGTCCTAACTTCCAGTATGATCCAAGACTGCAGCGGCTGTGGCACAGCTGTGGGTCTGGAGTGTCTCTCTTCCAGGCTTGCTGGCAGTGGTGGTTGGGAGCTCACAGCCACGCCTTCTGACATGGAGGTAGAGAAATGGGCGGAGGAGTCCAAATCCCCACTCCAAGTCCGGCCAGTGTGGCCCTGTCCTGCATGAGCGAGTGAACCCTTGGAGTTATATTGGACTCAGCCAGGGGTCTGACTGAGCCATTCCTCCACCTCCATGTCGGAAGGCGTGGCTGTGAGCTCCCAACCACCACTGCCAGCAACCTCAGAAGAGATATACGCCAGACCCACAGCTCCATCAGCAACCCCGGTAGAGAGACACTCCAAATCCAACCACTCCAGACCAAAAGCTGCTCCACTCGGCCCCACGTGGAAGCAGCCCATGGAGCTCCAGAGGGTGGTTAGTCTCTGTCTGTCTGTCTGTCTGTCTGTCTGTCTGTCTGTCTGTCTATCTATCCATCCATCCACCCATCCATCCATCCATCTATCTATCTATCTATCTATCTATCTATCTATCTATCTATCTATCTATCTATCTATCTATCTATCTATCTATCTATCTATCTATCTATCTATCTATCTATCTATCTATCTATCTATCTATCTATCTATCTATCTATCTATCTATCTATCTATCTATCTATCTATCTATCTATCTATCCATCTATTTATCTAAATAAATATTTTATATCTTTACACATTTTCATTTCCAACAACATCTGGTATTGGGTGTTTCAAGTATAACAAATATATCATAAATAATAGTGTCCCTAATTGACTTGATTCATATGGGCCCAGACAGATAGCACAGGGAGTTAGGTGCTTGCCATGTTTGCGACAGTCCCTAATCCGATCTCTGGCAGCACAAATGGTCCCTCCAACAACACCAGAAAGTGTCCTTGAGCACAGAGCCAGGAGTCAGCCATGATCATTATTGTGTGTGGCCCAGCCTCCTTTCTCACACTCTAGTAACAAAAAATTATTTGTGTATCTTTTCCAGTATAATGATTGCATGTGTGTCCCAGTCTATGTCCATGCCACTCTGAACATGCCCAATTTCATCCAAATGCATGTCCCAATACGTCTATTTTCAAATAGAGTATATTTTCATTTATATGTATCATTCTTTGTACTACTCAAAGCACATCCAAAAGTGATGAAGTTGAAATTTTAGTTATGTATCTATTTGCCTAAAAGAACTGATTTGTGAAACTGCAAAGTTGCACCCTAGGTTAGAAATCTGAAAACCAATATTGTCATTCCTAACAGCGAATGTCTTGAAGGAACAGTGGCTACAGCTCAGGAGAGTGAAAAGGGAGGCTTCAGCGCTAGCCAGTTAGAAGATGCTAAACCACAATAGGGAGTGCTAACCTAAGAACATCGCTAGTCTAGAGCTCCTATGCATATTTTTAATTTTGCCTTATCACAATGAGCAATGGACCCCATGGGGTTCATATTTTCATAACAGAAGACTAAAGCAAATGCCATTATGAAAGAAGTATTTGAATGTCATCTAATATGAGAGTTAGATCCAAAGAAAATGACCAAATTCTTCTGGCTAAAACAATCTCTTCCAAAAGAGATAAAGAATCTGCCATAGAGGCAGGCTAGAGCCAGGGGGAGGGAATCGGGACACTGGAGGTGGGAAATGGGCACTGGTGGAGGGATGGGTACTGGAACACTATATGACCGAAACCCCCAGACATGAACAACTTTGTAATTGTATATCTCACGGTGGTATAATAAAATATTAATTTAATTAAAAAAAATAAAACAATCTCTTCATCATGAAACAGCCTATCCAACTTCATTTTGCTTTCTTTTCTCAGGTCTCATGCTATATCATGACACCATAATTTTAATACAGATGTGGCTGAGAATTTCCTCATTTATTTTTTTAAAAAGTAGCGCTGTGCAAGACACTTCCAGAAACATTATAAATCACATATTACTATACTGAGATATTTAACTAAATCCAGAGGCCTTCTTGCTTTTTAAGTAAATATGAGTTCTGTCTCATTTAAATATAAACGTAGAGTTAGTCCTATAAATAATTTTGTGTTCTGTCACTAAGTGTGCCTACACATAAATACATATATACACGTTTCAATATGCATATTCCCTTAGAAATTGCTTGTAACTATGGCACTTAAAAGATTTTTCAAGTGATGGGCTCATATGAATTTCTTTCAAGCCATTAGAGTCTAAACTCTAAGCACAGTGCCAACTGGGGAGCGATGTTTTCGTATGACCTCTGGAAAGGCAAAGTAAACGGGCTTTTAAAATAAAATGGAATACTTGTAGTTTCCATGATTAATCGCAAGCATGTTCTCCATTACTGACAAATAGCCATACAAATTCCCACTTAGAAATAGAGGCCCAAGAGCAGATGTCAGAGAGTATTTGGATACCGCACATTTAATTCTCTTCAGAGGAAGTACATGATTGCTCCGTGGAAAAGAGTTCTGAAGCAACGTTGGGCCTCAGCAGGCCCCCGAGCTTTATGGGGGTGCCAGAGGGTTGCCCCATCATTGAAAACGGTCTTAGGAATATCTGAACACCAGGGGAGAGAGGTTTTTTTCCTAATGTGCGTTTTCTAAAAATGTCCCTTCGTCAGCCTCCTGATCCTCCTATATCATCACCCGAGTACATGACCAGTTGTCATTTTATTTTCTGTCTACGTAACCTCATGCACAGCTAGGAAATAATGATGTAGGACTTGAAATTCAAAACATAATGGTCTTCCTTTTGCCCCATTCCTCATTTGACTCCACTCCCCTGCAGAGTTGATGTAAGGACTGAGCTCCCTTTGAAGTCAGCTTGCATCATCTTTGATGGAGTATAAAGCAATGGGAGATACTGAGTGCAGCTTTGAGCCTCTCAATTCTCTCCTCAGCTGAGACTGGGACACTTGTCATTAAATGCGTGGCATGAGTAAATCCTTGGAAGAATTGCCAAGCAGTTGAAATTGGCAGGTATAGGGTACACTCATCTATCTAAGAATAGAAAATGGGGAAGTACTAATCAGGTTTTAAAGCATTTGAGTCCGTATTCCAACCATCTTCTGGCGGGAAATGACTTAATATGTATATTCTTGTTACTTGGTTCACTTTTCCTAATACTTGCCTGTGCAAGGCAGAAATGTTTAGGTGCCCAAAGCATGGAAAATTAGACGGACATTGTTATCCTTTGTTAGATAGTGGTTAAACAATTCAGCATTTGTGGAAGACTGCCTCTATGTGTATTCAGAAGCTCCTCTATGGGAGCTTTTGAATACACATAGCTCTTTGTTAGATGCTACAGAAAGATGAGAGCAAACTTGTGTGTGAAATTATCTGTCACATTGTGATAGTGTTTGGTTTGCTTTTGGGGCCACACCTGGCTGTGTTCAGGGTTTACTCCTGACCCTGTGTTCAGGAATTAATTGTGGAAGTGCCGAGGGGACCTTATGTGTTGGTGTGGAATGAACAGGGTCTGCCGCATTCAAGGCAAGTGCCTCACTACCTGTAGTAATACCTCTCCAGCCTGACGCTAGTTTACAGCCTCTGCTTCTCCTCTTCTCTGAAACACTTGGGTAACATACTTTTCTGCACATTTGTTGGTTTTCATCACATGATGTGTTTAGGCCATTGGCATGTGGGCAGTGGGGTTGGGAGAAGAAACAATTGATTACTTGAAGGACTTTATTGTTGTTTTCACTTTGGGGCCATACTCAAAAGTGCTCAGGGCTTACCCCTGGCTTTCTGCTCAGGGATGGCTCCTGAGGCAGGGTGGGACCCGGTGGATTAAATGGGGTGCTAGATATCAAAGCTGGGTCAAATGTGTGCAAGGCATGCACCCTACTGATGGTACTAAAGCTCTGAACCTTTGTGTTCTGTTCGGTTCTGAAGTAATTTGTGTTCCTCCTCCTTGGAAATAGTCATGGAAGGAAGCATTTGACCGAAGGACAGAGTCTGGTGTAAAGTCAAGGAAAGGAGTATGGCTGCTGCATAGAATGACTGGAAAGCTGTTGAACTTGATAGATCAAAATTTTTATATGTTTTGCAATAAACCATTGAGATTGTAGAGTTGTTTCATACCACTGTATTGTAGTGGTCTATCCTGACATATGAAACCATAGTGTGCAGGTATAAGTATAATATATATATATATATATATATATATACATAATTTTCTGTAACTTTTGCATAGATATATAATTCTAAATAAAAAATAAAGTAAGCAATTAAATTCAAAATTAAAGATATTCAAAAAATTCCTTTGTGAGGTATTTTTCCTGGTCTGTGATTCCTATGGCCATTATGGTATGTACTGCATCAATCTGTAGCTGATGATGTAAATGTGCCCAACCAAGCATTCTCTAAGTACTCACATCAGACTCTTAACCTGATTAATCACACGTTCTTGTTACCTCATACCTACCTAAAATTGGGAGTGGAGTAGAGGGTGGGGGGGAGAGGGTAGCTTGAGATATTGGTGGAGGGATATTGACACTGTGTGATGTGGTACTGGAATATTGTATGCCTGAAACATTATTAGTAGCTGTATGGTAAATCTCAGTGGTTAAATACAATGAAACAAAGAAATAAATGAAAAATAAAATAATGGCAGAAAGTTTTCTGGTTTTTTAGCCATCTCTATCATAGATATTTATTATTTGTTGGTTGAGGAAAATTCTTCAGAGAAAAGAGAGTAGCCGGTAATAAGTTATAGGAGTCTCATTTGATTTAAAAAATAATATTTATCTTGGGGTGCCACATCTGGGTGTGAGGGAGACAGTGGGTGGGCAACATGGTGCAGGTAGCCTGGGGGACCAGAGGTTCCTGTAAGGAGACCTCTCTAGTCCTTCCAGCTCTTTTGCTGGCTTGATGGGAGTTTTCGAGAGCAGAGATTAGTTTGGAGAATGCCTCGTAAGGCTGGGTGGCAGGAACAAAGGTCATAAGTAGGTCTGGAGTAGCAAGGAGGATTAGGGCAGAAAATAAGTGTGGATAATTCTTTCCTGGGTCACCTTATGTCTATATATCACAATAATATATTACATTCCATTCCCTTCTACAACATTTCCATTATAAACACAATTGGAATCCTCAGAGGCAAATACTGACTCCCAGAAACATAAGATTCTCAGAGGGCTCAGCAGACACTATACAAAATCGCAGACAGACATGTTCACTTCCTTTGAATCAGGAATTTAAATCTTTTCCCCTTATTTTTCCATCTAATTTTCAGTAGGTCACTCTCAAATCAAAATTTAATTTTATGTGGTTGAAGTGGTAGAGCCAAAATGAAATTGCATGCTGTAGGGGGAAAATTTTAACCTACTTTTAATAGCCCCTTTGAAAGATACTTTGAAGACATGACTTAGTCTCTTAGTATGTTGACTATCTGAAGAATGAATTATTATATCCTTGTCAAATTTCAAATAGCATGCTGTTAAAAATATTAGTCACACAGGGGGCTGTTTGACAGTAATGTCACAGAAAAGCTCTGGTCTAAGTGAGCCGCCAGATTCTGCAACTTAATCTCATGGTTCCACGGAGCTCTGCCTTTCCCAGGCACCCACGGAAGGGGGGGGGGTGGGTGGGTGGGAAGGGCTTCAAGTTGCCCTGGAACATTGGCAGGACGGTGCCAAGGCCTGTGTTCACCTTGATTTCCAGCCAGCTGAGGGTGGTGCATTTTTTTCCCTGCCACCCTCTCTGGCTGAGAGCTGAGAGCCTAAAAGATGAGAAAGCTATCTTTTCAAGTGAGAAAGAGAAAAAAAATCCAAGAAATGTGAGCTGAGCTCTAGACTAGAGGTTGTAAAGAAAATGATCCAAAGACTTTTTTTAAAGGCATTTTTTTATACCCCAAAAATAAGATTAGAAACTGACTTGGATGAGCCCAACTGTGATTAAAAAAATAAGCCTTTTATAGTTAAGTTGAGAACTTTCCCCCTTTTCATTCTTTGCCTTTTCCTTGCAGGAGAAGGGCCATCTCTACCTAATCAGAGGGAACAGGAATCACGGAGGCTGTAGAATGCTCCCAAAGGTGAAGGTCAAGCCAATTTTCCCCCAAGTAACGCTGTTTCATCACTCAGCCAACAAAGATCGCGGCCTTTCTTCCCTTGATCCTTTGTGCCTTCTCCTATTACTTTAACAGATCTGAACCAACTGAGATTCTTCCTCCCAAAGTTCCATTTAGCTGCGTTTATTTCAAATCCTCCGAGTTTCAGGCCAAGCACGTTGGAGCAGTGGGAGCAGGATGTACAATCCCCGTGCTGGGCAAGGGAGGCCAAGTGACGCCACAGCAGCAGCCAAGCCAGGCGCAGGGACTTGCTGGCGTCGGAGCTTTGCCCCACGCCCACAAGTCTTAGGCCTTCCTGTCCGGGCTCTTCACACGGCCTCTGTCTGCGGACCAAACAGGAGAGTTGTTGATGAAGCACCGGGCTACAAATTGGCTGATGTTACCCTTGGCAATTAGGAGCAGGGTCAGGTTGGAAAAAGCCAAGTCTATAAAACGAATCTTCACCCCAGGGCTGGACAGGGGCCTAAAGAAATGGGTTCTACCATTACCGCGAAGCAATCGGCACGGGAGGTCCAGGCCACGTGGTTTCGTGTCCCTTATTCTCCTGAGCAGAGCTGGCGTGGGATGGAGCGGGGCGAACTCGAGTGGGGAAGGTCCACACAAGGAGATGGGGAAACACTGCTTTGTAAAAAACACAATAAAAATCAGTTTAACAGTTGCCAAAAATCAAAACCCTTATCCCAGATGATGCATTGTTATGTCTAAGCAACCTCGAAGGCACTGCTTCTTGGAGCTGAACTGAGTTTATCCACCGCCCTCTCGCTCACCCCGTCCTCTCTGCTTCCTCATCTCCCTTCTTCCCCTCCTGATGATTCTCCCGTCTTCCCTCCCCAACCTCCTCTCTGTTGGGCAGCAGCATCTCACAGACACCAAGAGTCAGACAGAAGCATAAAGAGATTTATCAGGACAGAAGGAGATTTATCAGGACAGGAAGGAGCTTAGCACCGAGGGCTGAGGGTTCCCATGCTGGACTCCCAGCATGAAGCCTTTGCATTTCCTATACTCAGAGGGTTCCATGAGCAGGAGGAGTCTTTGTTTCCTGCTCCCATCTAAGCCAGAGCGAAAGTACAGAAGCAAATCAGGCAGTTACGTTTATCTGGCTTTCTGGACTTCTGTTTTCAAAATATCGAGCCACAGGATGAAGCCACAGGATGAAGTCATGGTCAACCTCCTTTTCTGTAATCGGGTTTATAGTACACTCTGAGTTTCCTACCTGTATTGTATCTACCTCACTTCACCCACTCACCAGAAGATTCCAGAGCTGTCTCACCATCAAATAGAGACCTTTGACCCTCTCCTCCCTCTGTGGCCTCCCTCTCTGGTAACAGCCATGGTTGGTTCACAGTCCAAGACATATTTTTATGCAATACCATCTCTAGCATTAGACATATTCTCAAGACCAAAACTGTCCTGTTTCTATCAAAGTTCAGAGTAGGAAGAATGAACAGAGCTAGCTAATGGATTATATACCCCTCCATCATGGAGGGTCTCTTTCTCATATTCATTGTTGTGTATGTGGCTGATCCTAGATGTCGGGTGATTCCCCAGTTCCTATGACACAAGGAGTTCCCTAAGATGAAACATTGAAGTAGGGGGAGGGAAGGTAATCAAGAAAGGGGAGAGAAGGGTAATCTACCTCATAAAACTCACATCCTTTTAAAACCAGCTATTAAAACCCAAGAGAACCTATATTATTTAGCCTTAGAACCAATTGATTTTAAACACTTTGTATTATAAAAGAGCTATAATTATCTGGTGACATTAGTTAGCAAGCCAGTTCATAACACTCTACCTCAAACTAAATGGAGTTTAAAAATATCACCAGTGTTTTCTTTATTTTGGAATGTACTTTTCTACCACTCCCGTCAAATTAGAGAAGGTTCATAATGCATTTGTTTTCCTCTCTCTGGAGTTTCATTTATCTTCAAATGGACTGTTTCAAGCCACAAATTTATTACTATTAAAATAATCTATTGATTTCCAGTTGGATCATAAAAATACTAAAGCAAAGGTTCTTTCTTGAGGATATTATATTTGATTCAAAGAGTGTTTTCCAGAAACTAAGAATATATAATCAGTCCCCTGTTTGGCACTGTGGGTGATGGATCACTTTAAATCTGCTCAATTAACATCTGAATGTCCAGTAAGCCAGCCCTTATGTCCTCTGTCTCTTCTAAGATTGGGCTTTGGGGCAGAGAAAACTCTAGGTCAAGATACTTCTTGTAGAATCAGTTCCTTTTTGTGAGTAGCTCAGTTCACAGGGGTTCAGGGCAGTTCATATTGGTCTTTATTGGCTATTAAATAAGCCAAAAGACATGTCACACAACAAATTTCTGAGATATTTAACCTACTTCTTGTGATATTTTTATTTATTTTCTCTTTTTTGGTTTGGTGGCCACCATTGGAAGAGTTAAATATTTAATCCTCACTATGCTTGGGGCTCCCTCCTGGACGGCATCATTGGATACTATTTAGTAGTTGCCTACAAAGAATCTTATAATGCTGATTTTCTCTTTCTCTCTTTCCTTCTCTCTCTATTTATTTATTTATTTATTTATGTATTTGTTTATTTATTTTTTGCTTTTTGGGTCATACCCGGCAATGCTCAAGGGTTACTCCTGGCACTTTGCTCAGGAATTACTCCTGGCAGTGCTCGGGGGGACCATACGGGATGCCGGGATCGAACCCGGCCTGGGTCGGGCGTGTGCAAGGCAAATGCCCTACCCACTGTGCTATCACCCGGCCCCCTTTCTCTCTCTTTTAATTTAACTTAAACACTTTTAAAAAGTTGTTCATAATACAGTTGTTGTGAGCATTCAAAGTTCCAACATCAGTCCGACAACCAGACAACCTTCCCTCCACCATAGGACCCGTTTTCCCAACCACACTCCCTTATTAGGAGCAAAATAGTATATTTAATATTGCTTGTTATTGCTAAATCTAAAGAAAACAATGTTTATAAAGAATGAACTAGTTCCAGAGGCCCCATTCACTCTCAATGGAACAAACATCTCTGAATGCAGCAGTTATGTGTACCTAGGTTGAGAAATCAACATGATGAACAACCTAAAACCTGAGCTGCGCAGGAGGAAGAGAGTGGCATGGAATGCCTTCAAAGGCATCGAAGAAATAGCTAATATCCTCCGGCTCTGGGCATATCTCTTTGACTCCACCATTCTCCCTGCATTAACATACACCTCAGAGACCTGGGCCCTACGAAAGCAGGATGAGAATGCTATTCAGGTCTCCCAGAGAGGAATCGAAAGAGCTATGCTTGGAATATCACGCCTCACTCAAGTGAGAGAAGGAATCCGGAGTTCTGACCTCCATCACTGTTCCAGAATCAGGGACGCTGTCTCATTTGCCAAGGCATCAAAAATCAGATGGGCTGGACATGTAATGCGATTTGGAGACAACCGCTGGACTAGAGCCATTACCGACCCGGATCTCACGGGATGTCAAAAGATCACGTGGCCGCCCACCTACAAGATGGTCAGACTTCCTTGTAAAGAAACTGAAGGAACGGTTTGAGGCTCTTCATATTCCTGAATCAACCAGATGCCATTGGGCTACATTGGCACGTGATAGGGTCCAATGGAAATGTTGCTGGCGCCTGCTCGAGCAAATCAATGAATAACAGGATTCAAGTGATCAAGTGATATTGCTTGTTACTACTAAATGGCTAAAGGAATTATCAAACAATAATAGAATACTTGTGAGTATTGCTGTAACTCACCATGGGGTCATTAAGTCCTTCTCTGGGTTCCCTAAACTGTTGATTGTTGAGTCTTTTGTGTTAGTGCTTTTGTTTATAGAGCTTAGTTGACATCCTTGTTACTTTCCCATCTAATTTGGTGTGTTTCCACTCAGCTGTCAATATTGTGGAATTTGGATGTAGTCCTCAGGTACTCAAAGAAACTCCAGGAACTGTAGAACTGGGTGGGTGTGTTTACAGGGCTGCGGCTGTTGGATGTGGGTATGGCTCATCCTTGGCAGCATTGCTTATTTATGGAGCTTAACTCCCCATCTCCAGTCCAATACTGAGTGTGCCCACATTTGTCTTCTAACAACATGTGCCACCCTATCATGACTATTTAGAGAGGCATTCTAGGTATTTCTTACCATGAAAGGAGCCTGGTCAACTGTCTTTCAGGATCAACTGATTGCTTTTCCCCAAGATCCACTCAACACATGCAGCTCATTTTGCTGAGTTATCCCCTGGCTTCAGACAATTCATTCATTCATTCATTCATTCATTCATTCATTTTTAAAGAGGAGTTAGGTTGGTTTTACTGTTAAGGAAATACCATCTGCAGTCAAATTATGGTGTCCTATGAAAAGTCATCAAACAAAGTCTTCTCATGGAAATCTCAGAATGGCATCTCTGTGACAGATTGTGTGGGAGCCACATCCTATTTGAAGTTCCACACAGGTCATGTGATTTTGAGATTCAGCAGTGAGCCCATACTTAGTGCTATATTTTGTTCATCCTTTTCAAGGCACTGGAGATCTGCACAGATATTAAGCTTTTATCTCCAGAATTCTGTCTCAGACCATTGCCTGAAGCCTGGTCCTCTATATTACTGCAGATCTCTGTCTCTAATAGACCAATAGTTATTAAAGTCTCAAATCATGTGTTCTTAGATTTCCCCCTCCCATTTCCCTTTTTATTTGTAAAAGGCTTCTGTAAGAATTACTGTACATGCACAAAGAGGACCCATTTAGAAAATAGTTTGTGAATCCCCTTTCGATACAGTAATGGTCCATATAGCTGTATTAAGTCCCTTTCTTTAATAGGGAGAGTGCCTTTTTAGCTTGTGAGAAATCTGCCCCTGCTGAGATTTGAACCAAGTACCCTTGGATCTAAAAGCATTAGCTTTACTCTTTAGATAAAGTAAAATCTTCTTAAAGGGTGGAATGGGGTGGTGTCAAGGAGATGGGAGTTCTCTTTGACTTTGGAGCCATATCTATGACAATTTAATATATTTTCTGCATCACTTTCTTCAGTCTCTTTCCTACATATTTTGCTTTATCAGTTCTGGAATCTTTTTCCTTGTGATACTTTCTTAAGTTTTGACCTTTAAGATAGGAATAGAAACCACTGTTTCTAGGCTCAGCCTTTAATACCTAGGAACAATAATCCTATCAGTCTCATTAACCTGCAAATGTCAGGTTTCAGGGTCTCTAATTTTTTTCCACCTTTAGGCATTCATGAGCTCAAATGTTGTGTTAGATTAAAGCTAGCAATGTTTTCTTTTCTTACTCAGCGCAACAAAATGATGATCAGGTGTTCTGAATTAGGTCTTCTCTGTGGATTGATGTTGGTCATTTGCCAGCAAGTCTTCTTGAATCCACTTTTTTGGGAAAACATATTAAGAAATAAAAGAAAAATTAATTTTGTAATCTCCTTCTGAGCCTCATAATTTACCCACAAACCAATTTATTGTGGTCTTGCAAATAGTGGTGTAGTATTCTCCCATCCTAGGCAAATCTCATCATACTCAATAAGCAAATTCAAGAAAATTATAGATGTTTTTATAGAATGCACCAATTCTGATTTTGAAAGTCTTTATTTTCGTTTTGATCTCTTTTGGGGGCCACACCCAGTGATGCTCAGAGTTTCCTCCTGACTTTGTATTCAAGAGCACTCCTGGTAGTGCTCCTGATAGTGCTCAGGGCTTAATAACTTCTTTTTTAAAGGAGCCTAATCACTAGCAAACATGTTCTAGAAGGAGATAAGGAAAGGTGACATGCAAAGTCATCTCAGTGATGACCTACCACTGATGACGTGTCATTCCTCTAAATGATGTGATCCTTCAATTGCTTGTCCTGACATTCTTCCAGCATAGCCAGGAACTTGAGAGAGGGCACTTGATGACACTCTTCCTGCAGGACAGGGAACCTGGGTTAGCCATACACAAGACAGATGCCCTATTCACTCCAGTCCCTATCACTCCAGTCCCTCAAAACAGTCCTTCAAGGATACAATATGGAAACTTCTAAAAAAATACCTAGGAATTAACTTTCCAAATGCCCAGAAATTCCACTGACATCAACCCTAAGGGCCCCAAAACTCTTCAGAAAATACATTTGCCCTTTTTGTTCACTGTAGCCCATTCATAACACTCAAATCAGGAAACACTCAAGTGTCCAAGAACAGAGGACTAGAAAAGAAACTCTGGGTGCACATGTCCAATGAAGTGTGCTCAGGAAGGACACACTCATGTCAATTTCTACTCTGTGCATGAATCTGAGTAGTCACAGGCTGAGTGAAGTTAGGTGAGGGACAGACACAGAGTGGTGTTTTTCATATGTATGTTAAACACAGTAGGAGGATAATAAATACTCAAGGGCTACAGAAATGGGGAAATAATTTTCAGCTTTACCCTGAGGGAGTTCGGGGTTGTGCCAGGGGGCGATTGTGGCAATGGCAGAGGGATGAGAGCTTGTGATAGAGGACTTGGTGCTGGATGAAACACTACTAGCAGCAGTTTTGTAAACCTTGGTGCCTAAGATAAAAAATTTCATAATGTGTTTTTAAAGCCAGAAGAGAGTACGGGAATCTGTAGTAAACAGGACAGATGGGATAATAAGCTCTAATAATTCAGTAACCAAAGGGATTGCACTGTTCTTCTGTTACAACAGAGTTCTACTCAGACTACAATCACTTGATCTCTTGATCATTTGACATCCCGTTATTCGTCAATTTGCTCTAGCGGGTGCCAATGATATTTCCATTTGACTCTATCACGTGCCAGTGTAGCCCAATGGTATCTGGTTGCTTCAGGAATACAAAGAGCCTCAAACCGTTTGCTCAGGGTCTTGACAAGGAAGTCTGACCATCTTGTAGGTGGGCGGCCACGTGATCTTTTGACATCCCGTGGGGTCCAGTCAGTAACGACTCTAGTCCAGCAGTCATCTCCAAATCGCATTACATGTCCAGCCCATCTGATTTTCGATGCCTTGGCAAATGAGACAGACTACAATAGCCACAAGAAATGGGGATTTAGAGCCTCACTTTCCATTGTTTCTTCATTAAACACTATTTAAATGCTGACAATATGCTAGGTGTTTTAGGTGGAAGACAGAATAAATTAGTTTTTGCTTTGGAGGAAAAGTTTATCTGAGAATGGCATTGGACATATAATACCTCCCACTACCATTTATAAAACAAAAAATTTGCAGTACAAAGCCCCACAGAGAATTGAGCAAGACATATTTTTTTTTTTGGTGACAATACCAGACCTAATTCTTTCTCCTAACTCTATGAGGTTAAACTAGTAGTAATCCAGATCTGGATTTGGTTGTTTATTCAAACAAAGGATTCTAAGACACTTTTTATTTAACATGATCTTTTTAAAGCCCAAGAAGATTATGTGGATTATTTCCTGGACAGTCCAGAGCAATTCAGACCTAACTTCCTAACGTCATCTTGGGCTTGTCTTTAAGGAAGTCATTAGCAAGAGTGAGGAACTCAGTGTTCAAAGCTGACTTGTAATCCAATAGCCTGCAGGAGAGTGCTTGTTCTAGAGCATAATACCAGTTTGACACGGAATTGGTAGACTAAGTCTTAAATATCGTCATTTACCTTTATTCTCTTTGGTGTCAGAATAAGTTAACTGCGAAACACATAGAGCTGTCCACCAAAGTACTTGCCACATATTAATTCCTGGATAAATATTTGTAGAACAAAAAAAGTTCCAAGAACTATAGTAAGAACATAAAAATTTTGATCCCTATTCATGAGAAAATGAAATTAATATGTACAAACCAATTAGATTAATAAATAACAAATGTGAGGTCTGAACTTCTAGTTCCCTGAATTGGCCTGAATTACTTCTTTTACACTATGAAATGTCATTAGATATTTTTAACATGTAGGAGCAATAAGAAGTTTCTACAAAAACATGAAAAAATTTTTTTCTCAACATTTCTTTCCTAGAAAATAGCTTATAATTTCAAATACAAACCTAAAGAACTTCGATACTCCATTTCATGAATTGGAAGAGTAAAGATGAAAAGGTTGGCTGTTCTTTCCTGTCTGGCTGCTTGACAGAAATGTATATAAGAAGTTAGGGGAGACTCTGGAAGCTTAAAGGAGCCAAAATAAATGTCACAGAAATAATGCCTGGATCAAGAAAGGGAACATAAAAATTTTAACTTCTAGGTTCTGCTGAATAAATGAACAGTGTATGGTGGATTCAAACAATAACACACTTCAGTGGAGCATTTTGGTCATTTTCATGTGCTAACAGTTTCCTTTTAGCACAAGTCCCTCCAAGAAATTAATGAAAATGAACCCAATATCATTAATGCCACCTTGACCTTCACCCATGTAGCAATCCACCTTAACTTCTTTATTATAGAAGTTACTTTATAAATATATAAAATATTTATATAAATAACTTCTTTATTTCCTAGTGAAGCATTAATCACTAGGAAACATGTTCTAGAAGGAGATAAGAAGAGGTGATATGTAAAGCCATCTCAGTGATGACCTACCACTGATGACTTGTCATTCCTCTAAATGATGTGATCCTTCAGTTGCTTGCCTCGATGGTCTTCCAGCATAGCCAGGACCTTGAGAGAGGCACTTGAAGGGGTCACAGAATCCAGTTCCATCTCCTCTCGCCCTCATTGCTGCTGCTCCCACTCTCCATCCCATCGTCATTCAGACTTCTGGACAGCTGTTCTTTCCTATTTCTTACATGAAAGCTCAAGGAAGTGTCATACCTTTCTTGAATATTCTTTGATAGTAAGTCCAAATTTGGACAAAAATAGGTCTTTAGAGATATTGTTACATTTTCCCTCAAGGGAAATACTGAAAAATTATCGGAGGAGTAGAAACAGCCAAAAAGGAAACAGACAATATTAAATAATTAGTATAAAATAGTCCTTGGCCTTACATTATGAAATTTATTAATGAATAATTTTAGGAAGTTGGGGAGAATGAAGGTTAGATCAGAGGTGACACTAGGTGTGTTGAAAGGGTCATGGCACCTTGAGATGAGGGTGTGGTAATGATACACTTTGATGCTATAGACTTTAACATTATAGTGACTATATCCTCTAAACAATAATAAAAATTTTAAAGCACATGATTTTAAATATATCAAGTGTCTTCTTTCGGTTTAGTGACCCTGAAGGCAAAGGTCAAAAACAGGTTCGTCATATCTGGTGCTCTCCTTATTCCTAATTACAACACTTCTTTGTTTCTCCCTTTCTTGTTGAGTCCCGTCATTCTATTAACATAAACTTACTTCAATGGTGCTGTTTTTGGAAAGGTCACCTAAGTCACTTGATCACTTCACTTGATCACTTGAATCCTGTTATTCATCGATTTGCTCGAGCGGGCACCAGTAACATTTCCATTGGACCCTATCACGTGCCAATGTAGCCCAATGGCATCTGGTTGATTCAGGAATATGAAGAGCCTCAAACCGTTCCTTCAGGGTCTTGACAAGGAAGTCTGACCATCTTTAGGTGGGCGGCCACGTGATCTTTTGACATCTCGTGGGATCCAGTTGGTAATGGCTCTAGTCCAGCGGTTGTCTTCAAATCGCATTACATGTCCAGCCCATCTGATTTTCGATGTCTTGGCAAACGAGACAGCGCCCCTGATTCTGGAATAGCAACGGAGGTCAGAATACTGGATTCCTTCTCTCACTTGTGTGAGGTGTGATATTCCAAGCATAGCTCTTTCAATTCCTCTCTGGGAAACCCGAATAGCATTCTCATCCTGCTTTCGTAGGGGCCCAGGTCTCTGAGGCATATGTTAATGCAGGGAGAACGGTGGAGTCAAAGAGATGTGCCCGGAGCCATAGGTACTTTGTCCTTTTAGCTATTTCTTCGATGCCTTTGAAGGCATTCCATGCTGCTCTCTTCCTCCTGCGCAGCTCAGGTTTTAGGTCGCTCATCATGTTGATTTCTCGACCTAGATACACATAACTGCTGCATTCAGAGATGTCTGTTCCATTGTGACTGAATGGGGCCTCTGGAACCAGTTCATTTTTCATAAACATGGTTTTCTTTTAGATTCAGCTGTAGACCTATCTTTCCACATTCTCAGTCAAAGTCAGCCAGCATTTGTGCAGCTTGGCTAATGTTTGGTGTTATTAGAACGATGTCATCAGCGAAGCGGAGGTGGTGTAGTTGGCGACCATCTATCTTCACTCCCATTCCTTCCCATTCTAATTGTCTCATGATGTTCTCGAGGGTGGCACTGAAGAGTTTTGGTGAGATGGTATCACCCTGTCGAACCCCTCTTTTGACATCAGTGATCACTTCTTTGTAGAATGGTGAGATCCTGGTGGTGAATCCGTAATACAGCTCACGAAGGATCTTGATGTATTGAGTTGGAACACCCTGTTTGGCTAGGGCTTCAATGACTGCTTCAGTCTCCACAGAATCAAAGGCTTTCTGTAAATCAATGAACGTGAGACAGAGCGGCATCTTGTACTCCCTACAAACCTCAATGAGCTTGGTTACTGTGTGGATATGGTCGATTGTGCTGAATCCTTTCCGGAAGCCTGCTTGTTCACATGGTTGTCCTTCATCTAGCGTCCTGCTAATCCTGTTCTGGATGACTCGTGTAAACAGCTTATAGATGACAGACAACAGGCAGATGGGACGATAGTTGCCAATGTCGTGAATGTCTCCCTTCTTGAACAGTAGAACTATCCTGCTGGTTTTCCATTGGGAGGGCGCCTTGCATTCGGACAGGTAGCACGTGAAGAGCCGAGCTAGTGTATTGATGAGTACCGATGGCAGATTCTTCAGGTGTTCGGGTCTGACTTTGTCTGGGCCTGGTTCCTTTCCCCTTCTTTACGAATGAGATGGCATGTCGGATTTCAGATGGGAGAATGTTGGGAATGGCATATCCATCCTGTGGAATTTGGTATGTTCACAGGTGGATGTGGCTATCAAAGAGATTTGAGTAGAAGTCATGGATAATCTTCTCCATTGCCTTTCTGGAAGATGTGATAGATCAATCAGGGCGTCGGAGGGCAGCCATCTTGGTCTTATAGTTGGCTAAGGACAGGCTGGCGTTGTGAATGTTTTTCCCGGCTTCTGCTGCATCTTCCAGTATTTCTGCTCTTCTGTCTTTGAGGTCTTCTTTTATCGCTTCTCTGCACCGTTTAGCAAGCTTGGACTTTAGCATTTGGTCTTCTGAGGCTCACGGTTTGCCACGTTGGTGAATGAGCTCAAGAGTTTCTGAAGACAGGCGTCCTTTTGTGTCTTTCTCTCGGCATTCTTCGCACAAGCATGGAGGTGCTGAACCAGTAGGTTGTATTCTTCATTGATGTTGTCAATGATGGTATCTTCCCATGTTGCTGCAATGGTGCCAAAGAGTTCCCAGTTGGTGGTCGTTCTGGCAGTTCTCTTCTTAAACTTTGCAGCCTTTTCTCCCCATTGCGGGAAGTAGAATTTTGCACGAAGGAGACGGTGGTCCGATCCTGTTTGGAATTTGGGGGACGACAGCAACATCGGTCAGACATAACCGTCGATTGAAGATGATGTGGTCAATTTAATTGTGGAACTGTCTGCCAGGAGATTCCCATGTCCAATGTTTAGCTTCAGCCTTCTGGAACTGTGAGTTCCTATGAATGGGCTTGGTGGACATGATGAACTCAGATAGTCTCTCACCCTGTTCGTTCCATTCCTAGGCCATGGGTCCCAATCTGGAGTTCTTCAGCCGATCTTCTTGGTCCTATCTTGACATTAAAATCACCGACTATGATCTTGTAGAAGGTGTGATCTTTTTTATAGAACTCCTCCAATTCCATGTAGAATTTCTCAATTTCATCTTCTTTGTATTTTTGGGTGTTGGTGCGTAGACAATGAAGATAGAAATTGCTGGCAGTGGGCTACATCTCTTCAAGTGTAATTGTCCTATCTGGTTTGTTAGGCATTCAAATGTATCATTGTTGACTGCCATGTTCGTGTTGACAAGGACACCAATGCCACCGATGCCTCTTTCGTTGCATGTTCCAATGTCAAATACTTCTCCAGTGTCAAATACAGCATGATGCAACTGATGCCTCCTCGTCTCAGTCAGACCAATGATGTCGTACTTGATCTTTTGCGCTTGCACCATCAGATCCTCAATATATGGTTCTGATGCCAGCGTAGGTGCATTGAAAGTACAGACAGCCATTTTAGTACTTCTCCATTTTGGCAGCCTAGGATGGCCGTGAAATTTTATCAGGCACTGCTTGTTTGCCTTTCTTACTGCTGCCATATTAAGGGCTCTTTCGGGTCAGGATAATAAACATTTCTGTTACTGGTTTTGGCATATTGAACACGCATCGGACAGCTTGCTAGGCTCTGCCGTGGGCGCTATATTCTCATTACTTTGTGGGGCTCTCTCAGAAGGGTGGGTATAATATTCACGGTAATTTGGAAGTAAATTGAACGGCCGCAGCAGTGGCCCCACGCAACAGGGAAAGCTGGTTTCTGCTCTGCCAGGTGTATCTGTGTCCTAAGTACCTAAGTCACATTCTGTACCTAAGTCACATTCTTTGTTTTTCCTACCAAATTTGATATAAATTAAGAGTAAATTACCATGGATGGGCTATTGGCTTGTTGCTCCTAGAGTATGTGGATCAGACATCAGCCATAAGTCTTAATTTACTGTGGGATAGGAGCAATGCCTCTCCTGTCCTTTTGGTGAGTTCGTGCCACTTATACCCATAACTGCACCTAGATACACACATGTATATATACATAGAGATAGAGTGAGAGAGAAGAGGGCAAAGTGCCTGCCATAGAGGCAGACTGGGGAGGGGGAGGAAATTGGGGACATGGTGGTGGGAAACGGGCACTGGTGGAGGAATGGGTGCTGGAACACAGTATGACTTAAACCCAAACATTAACGTCTTTGTAATTGTATATCCCATGGTGGTATAATAAAAAAATTTTATGATTAATTTAAAAAAAGAAAGAAAAAGAGTGACCTGACAGAAGCAGAGAGGACGAGCATTGAACGTAGGCAAAGGGATATACATGATAACGTCTAAATATATGTCACATTGTGTGTTCAATGCTCAGTTCTAGACTGGTATTATCATTTCTAACAATTACTAGTACCCTGTTCCTCTCTCTATCTTACCTAACCTCTGACTCCCACACACTTGCGGTAGATTCTACCCACTGACAAGACCTCCTGATCCATGTTTTGCCTGCTGTTGGATATTGGTCTCATACTATTTTTTTAAATATCCCACAGATAAATGTATTCATTCTATATATATCCTTTTCCCTCTGGCTAATTTCACTCAGTATGATCCTTTCCATTTCCATCCATTTATAGGCAAATTTCATGATTTTGTTTTTCCTAACAGCTGCATAGGATTCCATTGTGTAGATGTATCACGGTTTCTTTATCTGGTCATCCATTCTTGGGCACTCTGGTTGTTTCCAGATTCTAGTTATTGTGAATAGTGCTGCTATGAACATAGAAGTGCAGGTGGTGTTTCCACTGTGTGTTTTTGGCCTCCCAGAGCAGGAGTGGTATGGCTGGGTCAAATGGGAGCTCAATTTCTAGTTTTTGGAGACATGTTCATATTATTTTTCAAAAAGGCTCATTCTTGTTGCAAAATATATAATCAGTTTCAGGTCATTCTTGTTGCAAAATATATGATCAGTTTCAGGTCATTCTTTTTTGCAAAATATATGATCAGTTTCAGGTCATTCTTGTTGCAAAATATATGATCAGTTTCCAGGTCATTCTTGTTGCAAAATATATGATCAGTTTCAATTCATAGTGTAATGAATACGTTAAAAAAAGCTTATTTATTTTTTCTTAAAGACTTGCTTTATTTATTTATTTGTATTTTCATTTATTTATTTATTTATTTATTTATTTATTTATTTATTTATTTATTTATTTATTTATTTTCTTTTGGGTCACACCTGGCAACGTTCAGGGGTTCCTCCTGGCTCTGCACTCAGGAATCACTTCTGGCAGTGTTTAAGGGACCATTTGGGATGCCGGGGTTTCCCACATGCGAGGTACAAGCCCCCCCCCCCTCTACTATGCTCCAGCCCCTGTTGAAGTTTATTTCTAAAGAGTACTAGTACTTTATAAATGAATAAAGACAAAAAAGTAACAATATTTTATCCATGGTGTGGACTAAAATATCAAGATAACTGTCGTAAATGATTCACTTTCTGTAAATTCACAGAGTGGGGTAAAACAGCAAATACTTTCAGGAAGGAAAAGTGCTTCACCCAGGTCTTGAAAATATGGTAAGGGATTTCTGTAGGACAGATGTTATACTATATTGAGGACAGAAAGTGGATGCAGTAAAAATTAGGGGCAATTTCAGTAATTTCTATTTGCTGTACATGAGACATAAAATTTTTTTAAATGAGGGGAAAAAGCAAAGGCTTCAGCTTGAATTGCATAAATCATAGGAATTAGTTACTAGACTGAATAGAAAAAGTATGTAATGAATTATAATGAAATTTCTGAGAAAGAAAATGAAAAGATTAAGAAAGCGATTCAACAAATAGGCATGTAAGGTAATGAACTATCACCACAGTGCCCTGGTCATGCAATGTCCGAGAAAATGGACATTAGCAAGGAATGTTAGCATGGACATTAGCAAGGAATGTTAGCAGAGAAGAGGTGTACAGTCCAGATGGCATCCAAGAGGAGTCACTTCAAGCCATAGATGACAAAGTAATGTTATTGTTTAAGTTCTCTCAGAGTTTTGTATTCTTTCCAAATAACTGCATTGGATATAAAATTAAGGAGAATGTTTTATATGATATTGTTGGTCCTAAAACACAAGCTCGTTCTCACAAGTGCATTTTCATCACAATGGTATGAAACTGGATAGACAAAGCTTTGCAGTTTCGGAGGGACCCCAGGAAAAATAGTAAAGATAATTTATAGACAAACTTTCTCTACCTCTGTTGTTTCTTTTATTTTAATATTTCTGTTATTTTGAAACCAGTCAAACACTTATGAATGTGTGTGTACACGTATGAATGTGTGTGTACATCAATAGTACAGAAATAGGGGCAGAAGCGATAGCCCAGTGGGTAGGGCGTTTGCCTTGCATGCAGCTGGCCCATGCTGGCCCAGGTTCGATCCCCAGCATCCCATATGGTCCCCCAAGCACCGCCAGGAGTAATTCCTGAGTGCAGAGCCAGGAGAAACCCCTGAGCATCGCCGGGTGTGACCCCCAAAAAAGCAAAAAAAAAATAGTACAGAAATAGTTAGAAATCATTAGAAATAAATCTTCAAGTGACTCACTGTATCACTGTATCACTGTCTTCCCCGTTAATCATCGATTTGCTCGAGCGGGCCCCAGTAACATCTCCATATGTCCTGTATCATGCTAGTAGGAGCCCAAGGCATCTGCTTGCTCCAGGAACATAAAGAGCCTCAATCCATTCCGAATGAGGTCTATAATTGTTACTGGTATTTGGCATATCAAATACAACACGGGTAGCTTGCCAGGCTCTGCCGTGCAGGTAGCATATTATTGTAGGCATCTCTAAGTCCAGCACTTATTGATGAACCCGCGGGCTGCAAGCGGCCGCGCAAGCCGGGCGCTGATAGGGCTGGTCTGCTGGGTGGAGGTCTGACGAGAGAGAAGTCCGGATGTGGAAAATGGAGGCCCTCATGGAGTGGGGGGGTCGTCTGGCTTGTTGCGAGGCTCTGCTGGGATGGTGGGCCAGGGCTAGAACCCACCATCCCTCCCCGGGCGCCCTCGTGAGCGGCTGGTCACAGGGAGAGCCAGTAGCAGCTCTGCCCCATGTCTGCGAGTCTCTGGACCGGCATACCTGAGCCGGATTTAAGAAAGACTGCTGCAGGGTGGAACTCGATGAGCCGGGCGCTGATAGGCTGGTCTGCTGGGTGGAGGTCTGACGAGAGAGAAGTCCGGATGTGGAAAATGGAGGCCCTCATGGAGTGGGGTGTCGCTGGCTTGTTGCGTAGGCTCTGCTGGGATGGTGGGCCAGGGCTAGAACCCACCATTCCTCCTCGGGCGCCTCATGAGCGGCTGGTCACAGGGAGAGCCAGTAGCAGCTCTGCCCCATGTCTGGCAGTCTTCTGATCTGTGAATCCCATCATTAACAAATATTTTTCATAAACTATTACACTAATTTACTAATGTCAATAGTACTGTGTATCTCAAGGCAAGTAGTGTTGTTTTTCTAGCATTTATCCAGAGTTTCTTATATACAAGGCCAGAGCATATGTGGCAAGATTATCTATGTGAGAAACAACTGAGAAGAAACATAACTGTGCCAAACAAATTAGAAATTGAACATAATTGAATATGTGTAGGGTTAATCCTAGAATTACTGGAAAGGCAGTGTCAAAATCATTCTCACACACAATGCTCAAGTTCTGAAGACATTCTGATTTGTATTCGATTTTAAATTTCAGAAGATTTTCCATTGAGACAACGTTTACTTTCGAGGTGTGTAATCTGGACTCAGCAGGTTGTAATGCTATAGCCTTTGATGTTGACCAAGTTTGTTTATGAACTATACTAGAGATGGCAATTCAATATCTTCCACTAAAATACAGAGACAAACACAGGACACTTCTTTCTGTTCTATTCATAATAATGTCCTTCCTGAGGAATGTCACCAAGGATCTTAGAAATGTAAACAAGATTGCCCCACGCATCAAAGAGAATGTGATTGACATACCAATATAAAAAGCCAGCACATTTTAGGTGATTGAGAAATATGTTACAACATGTGGAATACTTAGATTTATTTCTAAAGCTGCCTGAATCAGAAAATATGCCTAAAATCTTAGACTGATCAGGCACACATCAAACATACACTTTCAAAATATTAAATATGTTTTCTTTTATTTCTTTTTTGGCATTTTGCAACCTGTCAGTTTGAGAAGGATTTTGTGAGGTCTGCTGAGATACCATATTGCAATTTTTTTGAGAGCTCTGGGTTTGATGGCTGGCAATAAACCACACAGGGTATTCCCATTGGGGGAAGAAGTTGTAAACTGTCATGAATATCACAATTGACATGATTTGGAGCCTGGGGATTTCTTTGTTTAGAGTTTTTAACTTCAGTTAATCATAGTTGTTTTTTCTGTTTTGAAAACAATGATGTGAATGCAAGCCAATTCAAAAGATGTACAACACACAATAAGGCAACTTCAATATACTGATGAACTTCTATGAAAAAAAGAGAAAAATTCACCTTTTTTATTTGTTTGTTTTGAGGATGGATCAAGAACATGTACTTCATTTGCAAAATCTGTCAGAATCAATTCATTTATCAATGTAGAGAACTCACTGCCTGTGTGTTACGAGGATATCCAACCAGGTAGCACTGTGAAAATATATTAACACTCATCCAAAGCGGTAATTAGGAAGTGTCAGATGAAAACACTTAAAAATTAAAAATAAAATCTGTGCGATAGACAACAAAATGATTATTTTTTGGGAAAAAGCCACTAATTTTGAGTTATAAATGATAGATGTGTCATCTTTGTGATGTTCAAAGCAGACAGAACAATGGCAAAAATTGAGCCCATTCATTTCTTTTTCTGTCTAAAGAAAGTTATGTTTGAATGTTTGACAAATGCCTCCATCTTGTTGAGTCAATAAATCAGAAGACATCCATGTGGACGTCTTGTGAAAATGAATGTAACTTGCCTATAAATAAACATTCTGTGATTTTATATAAATAACAAAGGAAGTTTTTCCATTATTTTTCATTTATGGATTTTTCCCCCAATTAGTTTTATTTTTTTACTATAGGTAGCATTGTTTTAATAGTATTAATGTTTATTGTATTATTATTCAAACATACTGCATCTCACCACCACCAAAGTTCCAAAGAGCAGACTGTCCCTTTCTCACTCCTTTACCATTCTTATCTCAT
Source organism: Cryptotis parvus (assembly GCA_021461705.1). Taxonomy (NCBI): domain Eukaryota; kingdom Metazoa; phylum Chordata; class Mammalia; order Eulipotyphla; family Soricidae; genus Cryptotis; species Cryptotis parvus. The sequence goes on along the minus strand of JAJIBD010009080.1, from coordinate 11,905 downwards.
CTCCAAATGCTCAGCTAATCCGAGTTTTGTAATCCATGGCAGAGAATTGTCACCATTTGGTACAAACTATTCCCTTGTATTCTCTCTCTCTCTCTCTCTCTCTCTCTCTCTCTCTCTCTCTCTCTCTCTCCCAACAATGAATGTGATTATTCCGCTTGGTCTTTTCCCTCTGATTTACTTTACTGAATCAATACTGGTGTGTGCCATCAGTGGCTCAGCCTGGAATGTGATTTAATGAATACAAAGTGCAGCACTTGATCACTTGATCACTTGAATCCCGTTATTCATCGATTTGCTCCAGCGGGCGCCAGTAATATTTCCATTGGACCCTATCACGTGCCAATGTAGCCCAATGGCATCTGGTTGATTCAGGAATATGAAGATCCTCAAACCGTTCCTTCAGGGTCTTTACAAGGAAGTCTGACGATCTTGTAGGTGGGCGGCCACGTGATCTTTTGATATCCCATGGGATCCAGTCGGTAATGGCTCTAGTCCAGCGGTTGTCTCCAAATCGCATTACATGTCCAGCCCATCTAATTTTCGATGCCTTGGCAAACGAGACAGCATCCCTGATTCTGGAATAGCGACGGAGGTCAGAACTCCAGATTCCTTCTCTCACTTGAGTGAGGCGTGATATTCCAAGCATAGCTCTTTCGATTCCTCTCTGGGAGACCCGAATAGCATTCTCATCCTGCTTTCGTAGGACCCAGGTCTCTGAGGCGTATGTTAATGCAGGGAGAATGGTGGAGTCAAAGAGATGGGCCTGGAGCCGGAGGTTCTTTGTCCTTTTAGCTATTTCTTCGATGCCTTTGAAGGCATTCCATGCCGCTCTCTTCCTCCTGGCGCAGCTCAGGTTTTAGGTCGTTCATCATGTTGATTTCTTGACCTAGGTACACATAACTGCTGCATTCAGAGATGTTTGTTCCATTAAGAGTGAATGGGGCCTCAGGAACTAGTTCATTTTTCATGAACATAGTTTTCTTTAGATTCAGCTGTAGACCTATCTTTCCATATTCTCGGTCAAAGTCAGCCAGCATTTGTGCCGCTTGGCTAATGTTTGGTGTTATTAGAACGATGTCATCAGCGAAGCGGAGGTGGTGTAGTTGCCGACCATCTATCTTCACTCCCATTCCTTCCCATTCTAATTGTTGCATGATGTTCTCGAGGGTGGCGCTGAAGAGTTTTGGTGAAATGGTATCACCCTGTCGAACACCTCTTTTCACATTAATGATAACTTCTTTGTAGAATGGTGAGATCCTGGTGGTGAATCCGCAATACAGCTCACGAAGGATCCTGATGTACTGGGTTTGAACACCCTGTTTGGCTAGGGCTTCGATGACTGCTTCAGTCTCCACAGAATCAAAGGCATTCTGTAAATCAATGAACGTGAGACAGAGCGGCATCTTGTACTCCCTACAAACCTCAATGAGCTTGGTTACCGTGGTGGATATGGTCGATTGTGCTGAATCCTTTCCGGAAGCCTGCTTGCTCGCATGGTTGTCCTTCATCTAGTGTTCTGCTAATCCTGTTCAGGATGACTTGTGTAAACAGCTTGTAGATGACAGACAACAGGCAGATGGGGCGATAGTTGCCAATGTCGTGAATGTCTCCCTTCGTGGAACAGTAGAACTGTCCTGCTGGTTTTCCATTGGGAGGGCACCTTGCATTCGGACAGGTAGCATGTGAAGAGCCGAGCTAGTGTATTGATGAGAACCGACGGCAGATTCTTCAGGTGTTCGGATCTGACTTTGTCTGGGCCTGGTGCTGTTCCCTTCTTTACTGACGAAATGGCATGTCGGATTTCAGAAGGGAGAACGTTGGGAATGACATATCCATCCTGTGGAATTTGGTATGTGGTCAGGTAATGTGGCTATCAAAGAGATTTGAGTAGAAGTCCTGGATAATCTTCTCCATTGCCTTTCTGGAAGATGTAATAGATCCATCAGGGCATCGGAGGGCAGTCATCTTGGTCTTATAGTTGGCAAAGGACAGGCGGGCAGTGCGAATGCCTTTCCCGGCTTCTGCTGCATCTTCCAGTATTTCTGCTCTTCTGTCTTTGAGGTCTTCTTTTATCGCTTCTCTGCACTGTTTAGCAAGCTTGGATGTTAGCATTTGGTCTCCTGTGGCTTTCGCCTTGCCACATTGGCGAATGTGCTAGAGAGTTTCTGAAGACAGGCGTCCTTTTGTGTCTTTCTCTCTCTCAGCATTCTTCGCACAATCATGGAGGTGCTGAACCAGTCGGTTGTATTCTTCATCGATGTCGCCAATGATGGTATCTTCCCATGTTGCTGCAATGGTGCCAAAGAGTTCCCAGTTGGTGGTCGTTCTGGGAGTTCTCTTCTTAAACTTTGCAGCCTTTTCTCCCCGTTGCTGGAAGTAGAATTTTGCACGAAGGAGACGGTGGTCTGATCCTGTTTGGAATTTGGGGACGACAGCTACATCGGTCAGACAAAACTGTGGATTGAAGATGATGTGGTCTATTTCATTGTGGAACTGTCCGCCAGGAGATTCCCATGTCCAACGTTTCGCTTCAGCTTTCTGGAACTGTGAGTTCCCATGAATGGTCTTGGTGGACATGATGAACTCAGATAGTCTCTCACCCTGTTCATTCCATTCTAGGCCATGGGTCCGATGTGGAGTTCTTCAGCCGATCATCTTGGTCCTATCTTGGCATTAAAATCACCTACTATGATCTTGTAGAAGGTGTGATCTTTTTATAGAACTCTTCCAATTCCATGTAGAATTTCTCAATTTCATCTTCTTTGTATGTGGATGTTGGTGCGTAGACAATGAAGATAGAAATTGCTGGCAGTGGGCCACATCTCTTCAAGTGTAATCGTCCTATTCGGTTTGTAAGGCATTCAAATGAATCAATGTTGACGGCCATGTTCGTGTTGACAAGGACACCAAAGCCACCGATGCCTCTTTTCGCTCGCATGTTCCAAGGAACAATTCTTCTCCGGTGTCAAATACAGCATGATGCAACTGACGCCTCCTCGTCTCAGTCAGACCAATGATGTCGTACTTGATCTTTTTGCTTGCAGCATCAGATCCTCAATATATGCTTCCGATGCCAGTGTATGTGCATTGAAAGTACAGACAGTAATTTTAGTCCTTCTTCGCTTTGGCAGCCTAGGATGGCCATGAAATTTTGTCTGGCACTGCTTGTTTGCCTTTCTTACTGCTGCCGTATTAAGGGCTCTTTCGGGGTCAGGAATATAAACATTTCTGTTACTGGATTTGGCATATCGAACACGCATTGGACAGCTTGCCAGGCTCTGCCATGCGGCGCTATATTCTCATTAATTTGTGGGACTCTCTCAGAGGGGTGGGTGGAATATTTACGGTAATTTGGAGGTAAATCGCGAGGCCGCACAGCGGGAAAGCTGGTTTCTGCTCTGCCGGGTGTACCTGTGTCTTAGGCTCAAGCATTCCTGCGCTTGAAATACTCTCCTCTGAAGGGCGGGTCTCTGCGGTGGCGGGTCCTTGTAGGCTGGGTTTCTGACAAGCCAGGCTGGAGACTGGATTAATCTGGGGGCTGGAAACTGGATTAGTCTGCTGGGTGGAGATCTTACCTGCTGCAGAGTGTGGATTCTGAAGATGGCTGCCGCCAAGGTGTGGGGGGTCCCTCTGGGCTCCTCCGAGGCTCCATCGGGATGGTGGACTCGGGTCGGAAGTTGCTCTCGTGGTCCATAGAATACAGGGGGTTCAACGGGGAAAGCTGATTTCTGCTCTGCCGGGTGTACCAGTGCAGCACCAGCCTTCAATGCTATAACACGATGCCCTCCAAGTCGCAGAGAACTACAGGATTCCATCTTTGTTTATGGCTCGTAGTATTCTATTTTGAACATTTTAAGAGAAAATATGACTAAAATGTTTATGTTCATTCAGATGACGGGGGCTATAATTGTGTCAGAGCTTCTTGCACATCCCTGCCACTGAGGTGTCCCTGGCTCTCCTACTCCTATCCCCATGACACCTGTGGAATAATCCTTCTGCCATTACTTTATGACAGAAATGACGTTAGTGTACACTTTTGCCTCCCTCAGCACCACCATATGCTCCAGCACCCATCTCTGTTGCTTCCAGTCAATCTAGTCCTTCCCTTCACTCCTTTCCCCAAACCAGGCACTCTCAAGTTTGTATTCTAGAATCTGAGATTCATTATGGATTGGTATTGTCAGACCCTTTCTTGGTTTCTCTCTGTATGGCCAAAGAGCAAGATCATCCTGTGTTTGTGGTCTGCCTGTAGCTTAATTGCCTCTGTGTGGTCTCCATGTGGTAGCTTCAGATCATTCAAGTTGCTGTAAACTTAATGATTTTTTTCCCAATGGCTACAGAGTATTTGTCTTCCCGGTTCATCGTCGATTTGCTCTAGCGGGCACCAGTAACATCTCCATATGACCTGTCTCATGCAAGTAGAGCCCAAGGGCACCTGCTTGCTCCAGGAACATAAAGAACCTCAAACCATTCCATCAGGTCATGGGAATGAGGTTTATAATTGTTACTGGTATCTGGCATATCAAATACGACATGGGTAGCTTTCCAGGCTCTGCAGCGGTAGCATACTCTTGCAGTTATCTCAAAATCCAGCATTTATTGATGAACCGTGCAGCCCTTGTAGCCGCAGAGCCAGGCTGTGATAGGCTGGTCTGCTGGGTGGAGTTCTGATGAGGGGGAAGTCCGGATGTGGAAAATGGAGGTCCTCGTGGAGTGGGGCGTCGTCTGGCTTGTTGTGAGGCTCTGCTGGGGTGGCGGGCCAGGGCTAGAACCTGCCATCCCCCCCCCGAGCACCTCATGAGCTGCTGGGCACAGTGAGAGACAGTAGCAGCTCTGCCCCATGTCTGTCTCTAGATCAGATCCGGCCCATGTGAATCCTGGGCCGGATTCACAGAGTATTACATCGTGTATTTATACCAAAACTTCTTTCTCCATTCATCTATTGTTGGATATTTGGGCTGCTTCAATATCTTGGATATGCTACTAAGAGTTGCAATGACTATAGCTTTGCACTCACGTTTTGTGTTTGGAAGGGCGATACCCAGAAATGGAAGGGGGCAGTCAAATGGGAGATCCAGTCTTACTTTTGGTTTTTGAGAAACCTGCATATTGTTTTCCATAGGGGCTAGACCAGATGATATTCCCACCAGAATGAATGAGAGGCACTTAGGAATATCTAATTTTAAAAATCTTTGTGCATGTTTATTTATTTATCTATTTATCTATTTGGTTTGGGTCTAGAGTTTCTGGTACTTATGCATAAACTTATTTTAATTTTATTATTTTATTCTTGCCCCTCTAGGTTTTGCAGGTGTGGCTGCGGTGGCCAATCATGTTGGCAGGTGACAGACAGGACACAGATTTGTTTTACACCCAGGGCTCTGACCTGTGGGCCCTGGATGGTTGATAGTCTGACATAGAAAAATACTGAATCCCCTGGGATGAACCCAGAGCCACGACAGAGCCTGGCAAGCTACCAGTGTTGTATTCTATATGCCAAAACAGTAACAATAATGGACCTCATTCTCAATAAATGGAGACATTACTGACACCCGCTCAAGTGATGAACAACAGGAAGACAAGTGACAAGTGACATTATTTTATTGAATTGCTGTGAGATACACACTTACAAAGTTGTTCATGTTTGGGTTTTAGTCAGATAACGTCCCAATACCTGTCCTTCACCTGTGCGTAGTTCACACTACCAATGGCCCCAGTTTTTATACTCCCACTATGACAGGCACTTGCTCCCTCCTGTAACCTCCCTCCTTCTGGCATCGTGGCTTGTGCTGCAGAGACTGAAAATCTACCTGATCTCCACCTTTACTGACATTATCCAGTTGCTTATTTTACTTCAACAATGTTAGAAAACATTGTTAGGCCTCCTTCAAGGGCAAAAGTTCTAGGAGAACAGAAATTCTGTTATTCCTGCTCCTCGCCTTTCTCCAGACTCTTATTTGGGGAAACTCTTCTGGAAACAAGTGAATGATATAAAAATAGTGAAAGGTTGAAACCTTATAAATTATTTAGCTGACACCAGTAAAACTATTTCTGTGCAGGACTGCAGGAGCGATCTTGAGCATATAGACTGAAAAGGAAGAGGAATTGCTATGATATGTTTCATAAAAAAATGGATTCCAGCTCTGACAAGAGGTGGAGAATACATCAAACGTGAGTCCTGCCATAATTGTCAATGAGTGAGTCAAAAACAATGTTTAGGAAGATTCCAGCAGCTAGATTAAATAGTTAATAAGGGATATTGGTCATTAGCCAAGGTTGCTGGACAGTTGGGGATAATTCTCTCGGCGAATTTGTTTTGTTGTTGTTCTTCCTTTTACCCTGGCATATTTTTTGCAATATTATTGCTGCTCTCATTATTGTGCATTTATTTCTAATTGCCGACCTATAATGAGGTGTGAACTGCTCCCCTGGAGTAAATTAGGCACTTTTGGAAAGTTTGTATCATATCTTTGGGGCCATCAGGGCCCTGTTGAGAAAACTGCTACTCCCCACAGTGGTCCCCAGGCAGCGCTCCTTGGGATCCTCTGGCCTTAAAGAAAAATCTTAATGACTCTTTCACTCTGCTTCTTTTCTTAGTACCTTGGTATCCTGCATTTTACCACCAGATTCCCTACCTCCAGTTTTTCTTGAAGAGTTTATCTGGCACATTGCCAGATCTGTCATGGAAAGTTTTTCTTCTGAAAATGTTTTAAGTACTCCCCAGCACTGCTGGGGTGAGCCAGGTACCACGCAGGGTCCCAGAAGCTATACATCCTAGGATTCTGGGGGGTTCCCAGACCCTCTGAGCACTGCACCCCATTCAAAAAAAACCGAACAAACTATGTTAAGTATTGCAAATATTGATGATGTATGTAGGTTTAATGTATCAATATTTAACTTCCCTTTCTGGCGGCTGGGATCACATTCAGTGATGCTCAGGGGTAACTCCTGGCTCTGCACTCAGGTGTATTCCTGCTGGTGCTCAGGGGAACCTATGGGATGCCGAGGATCAAAACTGAGTCAGTCACATGCAAGACTGTACTATCACTTTGTCCCAACATTTACCTTATTTTAGGAATAAAGACTGTTTGCAAGAGTGTGATGGGAAAAGCTCATAATTTTATTATTAAACTGTGTAGTTATGAAATTCGCTTTTGACCTTATAGACTTCCTGTCAGGGTGTTAGGAATCCAAAGTTCTTAAGCCACACTTGCAGGGAAAAATATGTCTTAGTACTTCCACATTTAATATGTTTACCTTTCTTTAATACACTGGTATAAGGATTGGATGTGATAAGGAAAATTAATTTTTCCCCATAATTATAAATTATCACACACATCTAGGAACCAATTTTAGAATTACTATTGATAGTTCTCAATAAAACCTTAGCATTTTAGGAGTTAGAGAGATAGTGCACTGGGGAGGGCATTTATCTTGCATGCAGTGGACCTGGGCTCTATTGCTGGCACTAATTGGTCACAGGAGCACAACCAGGAGTAACCCTTAGCCCTGCTGGATCTGGTACCAAATCAAACCACAACATACCACACCCTCCAAAAAAAAACCCTAAAACATAGAAACAAAAACTTTTATACGGAATGCTAGAGAGCCCCAAGAAATGATGAAACCATGCAATTCACAGCAATTTGGACAAGATGAGTAGCAGATTTTCTGACTGATCTGCAGTACATAGAATCACATGCCCAGGGCATGGGAGGCATTGATCACTTCACTTGATCACTTGAATCCCATTATTCATCGATTTGCTAGAGCGGGCGCCAGTAACATTTCCATTGGACCCTATCAAGTGCCAGTGAAGCCTAATGGCATCTGGTTGATTCAGGAATAAGAGCCTCAAACCGTTCCTTCAGGGTCTTGGGAGGCATTAAAGGTGGCAAACCACTGACCCTTTATTACAATAATGAAATGCCAGGAAGGAGAGAAATGGAACAGGGAGATGAGAAGAGATTGTCAGGTGTGAGGTTGAGAGATATTGGGCTCATTTGTGATATGGAGGTCAGGTATATGTCTAAATGACTAGATCCAATGATGCTTCAGAATGGGACAGAACCATACTACAAAAAATTAAACATAAAATTTATCCGTTAAGAAGAGAGGTTAGGAGAAAGTAAACTGATGTGGTCACCGGTGGAATTGGTGCTGAAAACAGCATATTCCTGAGTCTATTGTCAACACCTTTGTAAATTACAGTGTCTAAATAAATTAAAACCAACTTAGCTTTGAAAATCTGACATTTTAAAAATGAATTTCTGCACCATCTACACTTCTATGTTCATAGCAGCACTATTCACAATAGCCAGAATCTGGAAACAGAGTGCCCTAGAACAGATGACTGGATAAAGAAACTGTGGTACATCTACACAACGGAATCCTATGCAGCTATTAGGAAAAAATGAAGTTATAAAATTTGCCTATCAATGGATGAGTATGGAGAGGATCATGCTGAGTGAAATTAGAGGGAAAAGGACAGATATAGAATAACTGCATTTATTTTTGGGATATAAAAATAAGCATGATACCAATATCCAAGACCAGACAAAACATGGATCAGGAGGTCATGTCAGTGGGTAGAACCTACTGCAAATGTGTGGGAGTTAGAGGTTAGGTAATACAGAGAAAGGAACTGTGTACTAATAATTATTGTAAATGATAATACCAGCTTAGAACTGAGCATTGAAAGTAGGCAAAAGGATATACATGATAACCTCTAAATGTGTGATGTACTGCAAGTCATGATGTATAAGAGAAGGGAGAGAGAGAGAGAGAGAGAGAGAGAGAGAGAGAGAGAGAGAGAGAGGAAAAATTGCCTGCCATAGATGCAGGCTGGGGGGGGGGGGGGAATCGGGAACATTGGTGGTGGGAAATGGGCACTAGTGGAGGGATGGGTGCTGGAACACTGTATGACTGAAACCCCAAATATGAACAGTTTTGTAACTGTGTATCTCATGGTGGAATAATAAAAAATTTAAAAATAAAGTGAGTTTCTGAAGTTTTCTGTGTTGTGAACTAAGACTGGTTATTTTTCAAATCCATATCTAGACCATTTTGTTTAGATCAAAGTATGAAACAGTTAGTATATTGCCAGTAAACGCTAAGAGTTTATGCTCATAGTACTGAGACTGATGCTTTATTTTCAAACTCACATTATGTAATATAAAAATATCAGCTTATGACATTTCTGTAAAGTTAATGATAGCATTTGTTAGTGCCAAATTCAAAATCAAGAGTGCAATCAACTCAACTGCTTCCTGCCTGAAAGGAAGTCTGGAGGCAAAAGGGACTAATGCTTGGAGTTTCAATGTCGGAAATTTTTATAGTGTTTTTAAATTTTCAAATACTTCACATTGAAGATGTATTTTTGTTTCCTCAAGAGTTCTGTGAGAAGGCAAGAGGGACTAATAGTCCTTTGAGTTTTAATATCTAAAAATTTCATGGTGTTTTAAATTTAAAATGCTCTACACATTTATGGTACAGTTTTGTTTCCAGAAGAATTCTTTGAGATTATGAGGTTTTCTGAGGGGGGCGGGAGTGGGTGGATAAAGCTGGTTTTGGGTCACAGCCAGTTGTACTCAGGGCTTATTCCTGGTTCTGCACTCAGGGACAACTCCGGGAGGGGCTCGGGGACCATGTAGAGTTCAGGGGTGGAACACAGGTTGATCCCATGCGAGGAAAGTACCCTTCCATCTGTACTACTCTGGACTGAATTAATAATTATTTTCTGTAACTCACTTTGAGGAAGGAGGGAGATGGAAGCTTGGCAGTGTATTTGTTTTGTTTGGATGTTTTAACAAATAATGGCAAGTATAGTGATTTAACACAATTTTATTGTTTTATAGTTTGTGGAACAAACCACCAAATGATCCATGGCTATTGGGCTAAAATCAGAATATGAGAAAGAATGTATAGTTTTGTGTCTCTGGGAATGGAATTCATTTCCCTCACCTCTTCTACAAGATCATGTGGCCGCCCACCTACAAGACAGTCAGACTTCTTCCTCAAGACCTTGAGCAAATGGTTTGAGGCTCTTTGTATTTCTGGAGCAAGCAGATGCCATTGGACTAAACTGGCACGTGACAGGGACAAATGGAAATGTTACTGGGGCCTGCTAGAGCAAATCTATGAATAACGGGATGTCAAGTGATCAAGTGATCAAGTGATCTCTTCTACCTTCTAGAAAGTGCCAGCATACTTGGCCCTTTCTTCTGTTTTCAGAAGCAGCAACATGGGGCTGGAGCGATAGCCCAGCGGTAGGGTATTTGCCTTGCATGCAGCTGGCCCATGTCGGCCTGGTTTTGATCCCTGGCATCCCATATGGTCCCCCGAGCACCGCAAGGAGTAATTCCTGAGTGTAGAGCCAGGAGAAACCCCTGAGCAATGCCGGGTGTGACCCAAAAAAAAAGCAAAAAAAAAAAAAAGCAGCAACATGGGCTGAATTCTCCGGCTGCCTCTCTCTGGGTTTGTTTCTGGTTTCCTTTAAAGACTTTGTGATTGTATGGCAGCCACCTACCTCATGCAGGATATTCTTCCAAATTCAAGATCATCTCATTAGAAAATTTAATTCCTTTTGCTCATTTGCCATCTGCCTGGGCACGGTATGGCTTCCAAGGAGTCGAACAGAGGTATCCAGGGAGGGAGGCCTCTCATTCTGACTGGCCAAGTCCCCCAAGCTAAGAGAGGAAGTCAGTGGGCTCCAGGCCTGCTCTCTGTCTCCATTGTCCCAGCAGTACAAACTGTCCTTAGCTTCTACTGTGGAACAAAAGACAGTCAACGGGCTAGAGAAGAGCTGGTGGCAGAGAGGACTGGGCCGAACTATGTGATTCTTGTGAAAGATTTAGAATAGTTCAGATGGAGAAGAGTTTTCTTCTTTGTTTCACTGTGCCTAGCAAGCATTATCATCTTGAATGATTTGTGTTTTTCACCTTCCTTTTTATTCCCTTAAATCATCATTCTATGGAGAGGACACTGTCTAAACATGATATTTTATTTGACTTTATTTGGGAGGAGTGTTTTTGAGCCACAGTCAGCAATGCTCTTGGGGCTATTTCTTGCTGGGCACTCGGGAGTGACCTTTGGTAGTGCTCAGAGGACCACGTGTGGTGCTGGGGATCAAGTGAAGGTCAGCGGAAGGGAAGACAAGTTCCTTAATCCTTGTATTAAGTCTCTGGTCATAAATACTAGAGATATAAACACATAAATACATTATTTTAAAATAGCTGCAATCATACCTATTGGCTATTTTTAAATTAGAAATTAATCTATATAAATTGTGATCTAATTCTGCAAACCCAGTGCCTGTATAAAAGGTTTGTTTAAGATGGATGGGTTTGTTTTTCCCAGAATTATGATTTTTGTTAGAAGACGGTGTGTTTGCTTGTCTGCTTTTGTTTGACACAAGAGTTTTAGGAAGAGGCATGATTGATAAAAATAAAAATAAATTGGGGAGGTGGTACTTCAATAACATTATGTGTCCCAACTCATTTAGTTTATAGATAGCTTGGTTCTAAACCAAGCCGGGTTCTACCGGCTCAGGTATGCTGAACCAGAGACTCTCAGACATGGGGCAGAGCTGCTACTTGCTCTCCCTGTGCCCAGCTGCTCGTGAGGGCGCCCAGGAGGCATGGCGGGTTCTAGCCCTGACCTGCCACCCCAGCAGAACCTCACAACAAGCCAGACCACCCTCCCCTACTCCATGGGGCCCCACCATTTTCTACATCCGACTTCCCTCTCATCACAACTCCACCCAGCAGACCAGACTAATCACAGCCCGGATCATCGACAGCCACCCTGCAGCAGTTTCTTTCAATCCGGCTCAGGTATGCTGAACCAGAGACTTCTCAGATGTGGGGCAGAGCTACTACTTGCTCTCCCTGTGCCCAGCTGCTCA